>JALIZH010009778.1:0-15309 GCA_030522465.1 Rhipicephalus appendiculatus | reverse complement strand
GTCTGCGTCGTGTGATATTCCGGCTCCGAGTTCCTCCGATACCGAAGAGGGCAGGGAAGAAATTTGGCTTGCGAGTGGCAAAGGTTTCAAGCTCACGTATCAGCATCATAATTTCCGCGGCTCGTAATGAACAAATTGAAAGTTCTTGCGGTATAAAGTTCTTCATTGGGCATGCAACAACTTCCAGTGTCTAACTAAAATTCCTTATGTGACCTGGTGAAGCGCCCTTTAAGAAGTAAATTACTAACGAAACAAAAGCCAAGTGTACATCTGATTCTTTTTTTTCCTGCACTCTACATTCCCCTGACGGCACTCCTTGCATGGTTTCGCATTCGTTCTCCATCTTCCTGCTGCTGCACAGAGGCACCTCCTGTTTTCTCCCCCCACCACACCCAGGTCTTCAAGGAGGTGCTTCAATTCCTTGGGAACACTGGACTGGAAAACTGGCTGTAAAAGCCGCCCGCCACGTCCTCGGCCACGGACGCCACTCTCCTCTTTTCTCCTCTCCTCTTGCCACCTTATATTTTTTCCTTTCCCCATTGCACTGTATACGCTGGGACGTGCTCCAATTTAGGGTTGCAGAAATAGCGCCTTTTCCTCTCCTCCTCCCCCCTGCTCCAACCGCTCGCGCCGTGTCAATGCGATGGGGTAAAATGGCCCACGCGTCCCATTTCACTGCTGCTAGCGGTTGCTTACTGGAAGTTTGTTGAACTAGGGAACTAGGTTGTGGCACCCCATAGAGTTCTGAAACGTCAATATTGCCCGGTAACACGAATTACGGTCTCAAACTGTACTCGAAAGCGAAATATGAGTTTAAATAGTGCTCATATGGGCGCCGTTTTTGAATATAGGCATTTATAGGCACTTATAGACATTTAGGCAATAACCCCAAGAACAGGCATTTATAGGCACTATTAAAACACTATAAAAGCCCTCCTTAACCCCTAATTTGTGCTCATATATCAAAGTGGCACGATAGGAACGCAAGGAACAAGACAGGCATTTGCCTAAAATCCGGTCTCTAGTGATAATGTTTAGCAGGGCACTGGTTTGGTACGACGGGACCACCGGTTGTCACTTTGGCGATGACGAACGTGACGTCACTCAAACGTCTCAATATGACGTATGCACCGGTATACATGGACAAAAAATTCCATGGTATAATCTTTTTTTAGATGCGAAGCATCTTATGCTCGGGGCTCAGTCCGTCCCTCCCGTGTCCCGCGTCCCCCCGTCCCCCCGTCCCGCGTCCCGCGTCCGGCCACTGTCATGAAGTAGGGAAGCACCCATTATGCCAACCAGAACCCTGTAGTAATATGACGGCCGTCAACCCAGGTTGACCCCATTCCTTGAGTCATGGCCGAGAGCACAGAGAGACTGCTTAGCAATGGCTAGGCAGGTGGTGTCTGTCGCCCAGGTTGACCCCATTCCTTAATCTTGCATGCATGTATTTGGAGGGGGCTTAGTCCGTCCATCCTTCCCGCGTCCCACACCACCACACCGCATGCGCGTCCCCTCCCCCCTCTCTCTCCTAAGCTCACCCCCTTTCTCTCCTCTAGGAATCATCTACTCTACGGAGCGGCCCCCCGCGTCCCCCCACAGCGCATGCTCGTCCCCTCCCCTGTGCTCTCCTACGCTCACCCCCCTTCCTCTACTCTAGGAATCATCTACTCTACGGAGCGGCGCATGCGCGTCCTCTGCCCCCTCTCTCCTCTAGGAATACTCTACTCTACGGAGCGGCTCCGGCGTCCCACATCCCCACAGGGCATGCGCGTCCTCTCCCCCTCTTTCCTCTTGGAATCATCTACTCTACGGAGCGGCTCACGCGTTCCACAGCACATGCACGTCCCCTCTCTCTCCTCTCCTACGGTCCCCCCCCCCCGTCCTTTCCTCTAGGAATCCTCTACGGAGCGGCGCGAACGACAGGTGGTGTGACAGCTGCTTACTCCGCTGGGGGGCGTCACGGTAGTTCCGCGGTATGAAAATGACGGAGCGCGCGCGCCTCATTCTCTCTCCTGCGCAGCGCCGCGATGAGCGCCCGGACCACTGCCGTGAAATGAGAGCGGCGACGTTCCTCCCGCTCAAGCTAATTATCTCCCCGCTGCTTCGCATCCACACATGGTTCCCTTTAGCGGGAGATGGGGAATTTTTTTTTTCGTAGAGGCGTCCAAAGCAAAACAAAATCTCCAGTGGCAAATGTGACAGACATGTGTCGAGCGCCATAACAAGTTTTGTCTCGGTTTTGTGACGAAATAGTCCTGAGCTAGTCGAGGAGCTTCCTCGGCGCGACATAAGTCCGGTCTACTGCAGAAATCTTCGTGTGGAGACCAGGGAAGTATCGTGTCGATTAACATTGGGGATGGCGGGCGTAGACCAAGAACAAAGGCGCATACCCGGCGACTTCGTGATTCGCCGAGTTGTATGCGTTCGTAACAAATGGCAAAATAGAGACCCAATTTTTGTGATCATTGGACACCTACATGGCAAGCGTGCTGCTCAAGGTGCGATTAGCGCGCTCAGTGAGGCCGCTTGTTTGAGGGGGGTTAAGGTGACGAGTGTCGATAGACCCACAGAGGCGTAATAGTTCCTCAACAACATCCGCTGTAAACTACCGTCCCCTGTCACTAGTCACCATAGGCGTGCGCAGGGTTCCCCTTCAGGAGGGGCAGGGGAGGTGACGGTTCGTCGCAGCGCCCCCCCCCCCCTCCCTATTAAGTCAATGTATGGGGCAGAATTTGCGCCCCCCCTCTCTTAGGTGACTAGGGGGGGGGGGGCGGCCGCCCCCTCTGCCCCCCCCTCGTGCGCACGCCTATGCTAGTCACAGCACGCGGAGCACCGTGACGAAGAATGACAGAGTGCAACAACATTATTATACGTCATGACCCCCCTCGTTCACCTCCGCTGTCACACATAGGCTTGGTTCTATCCATGTAACGTGACTCACTGTTGCCGTTGCACAGCAATGTTCCCTCCCTTTCTGAAGCAAGGATTTCCCGTTTTGCGATATGCAGAGATTCGGAATGACCAAGGGTGCTTGGGAAAAAATTATGTATAGCAGATAAAAGGCGTGGCCAGCTGAGCGGGTTCTTGCAGCATACAGATGGAGGAGAGAACAATAGACCTTTATTCTGAGCAAGCGCAGTGTGCGCCCTATGTGGGCGGCCTCCTTACAGGTAGCCGCGGGCACGGTGGTAGAATAGGAGAGGTGGCCAAACGAGGGCCGCGGGCGCGTCACCGAACTGCTCGAGTTGCTCACAGCCGCCGCTAGGCTCGTGATAGGTTCCTAGGTTTCTGGCAGTGGCGTAGGCAGGGGGGAGGGGGAGGCTGACCGGGCTGCACCCCCCCCCCCCCCGAAATTTTTCTGGCCAGAGCCCTACTGGCTGTGTCGATGCTGGCTCGCGTCGCCTACGAAAAAAAAATGCCCCCCACCTCCCCGAAGGGAATCGTGAGGAAATGCGAATGCCTTTCGCGCGCGCTTCACTCCATTTATATATACGTGCGAGCGAGCGGACGGGAGTGTGGGGCGCAGGGAGGAGAGAGAGCGAACGGCGAGAGAAGGAGCGGCGAAGCACTGCACCTACCCTCTGCTACACTCTCCACACACGCGGGAGCTCCGCCGAGCTTCCGCGATGCGAGCGCCCTCACACACCAGAGCGCGCTCCTCCTCTCCACTCACTCTCCGCTACTCCGCCCGCACCACCTGCTCCGGTTGCTAGGGGCGAGGATAAGCGCGCGCGCCCGTAGCTGTTGCTATGGGAGAGGGAATGAGAGCGGAGAGATAAAAAATTACACCATCTTCCGCTAAAGGGAACCATGTGTAGATGTGAAGCAGCGGGCGCTAACGCTTACACCGGCGGCGGCGTTGACGCTCATCGCAGCGTTTCGCAGGAGAGAAAACTGGGGATGCGTAAAGCACGCAGCGATGGAGCGGTGTTTCCCACTGGAACATGCCAATCGCTGCTAATGTGCAATGAGAGACAGAAGACTCCGACTGGACACAGAGACTCGCAGTCCGCTTTTAGTTAACGCGCACGCTGCGAATTTTTATTGTTCAACAACGCACAGGAGAAATCTCCCACCGGCACCACCTTGGAGGTCAAGATCCATTGCCATATATACGGGGTGGCCAGTGAACGGTTGTGCAGCGCGAGCAGTCGGTTTTTTCAACCAAGAAACTCGCTAGCAGACGCTGCCTGTGTCAGCGTCGCGAGGCGAGAGAGGGGGGGGGGGAGCGTGAGAGAAGAGAGTGAGGGTTGGCGCGCATGCGCAGTGGGAGTGTGGACGCTGCAGGCAGACATGCATAGAGAAGAGAGGGGGGGAGCGTAGGAGAGGAGAGAGAGGTGGGACGCGCATGCGCAATAGGAGTGTGGACGCCGCGGGCAGGGATGCCTAGAGGAGAGAGGGGGGAGCGTAGCAGGGAAGAGAGGAGGGGAGGCGCATGCGCCGTGAGGGTGTGGTTGGCCGCGGGGAGGGATGCCTAGAGGAAAGAGAGGGAGAGAGGAGGTTTTTTTATTTTTATTTTTTAAAGGGTTTGCGCATGCGCAGTAAGGGTGGTCACGCCGCACACCACCACCACCGGATTAAGCTTCGCCATAAGATGCTTCACATCTAACACCTGCCGGCGCTTACCTCCTCAACCTATCCTCCTCCTCCTCCTCCGCGGACAACGCTGGACAACGCTGGACAACGCCGGATGCCTGACATAGCCCGACTATGAAATGCATTCGCATTTGAAAGACGTGTAGCCTTCGAACGTACAAATCAACGTTTGAAATAAGTAATAATGAACGAGAGAGCGTGCGTACGGGTCTTTGACACTAAAATTCGACAGTAGGACCACAAAAAGTCGAACCAGGCGGCACTTTTTTTTGGCAGGGGGGGGGGGGGGGGGTGTCACGCATGCTTACTGCTATCTTCTATTAAGGCGAAAGCCTTTAATGTCTCATGCTCACGTCCGTCCGGTGTCCGTCCGGTGTCCGTCCAGTGTCCGTCCGTCCAGTGTCCGTCCGTCCGGTGTCCGTCCGTCCGTCCGTCCGTCCGTCCGTCCGTCTGCCCGTCCTTCCGGTGTCCGTCCGTCCGTCCGTCCAGTGTCCGTCCGTCCGGTGTCCGTCCGTCCGGTGTCCGTCCGTCCGTCCGTCCGTCCGTCCGTCTGCCCGTCCGTCCGGTGTCCGTCCGTCCGATGTCCGTCCGTCCGTCCGTCCGCCCGTCCGGTGTCCGTCCGTCCATCCGTCCGTCCGTCCGTCCGTCCGCCCGTCCGTCCGTCCGTCCGTCCGTCCGTCTGTCCGTCCGTCCGTCCGTCCGTCCGTCCGTCCGTCTGTCTGTCTGTCTGTCTGTCTGTCTGTCCTGTCTGTCCGTCCGTCCGTCCGTCCGTCCGTCCCGTCCATCCGAGCTCTGGCACGGAGCCAGGTGGCCGCCGGGATGCGCAAACGGACGCCGGTCGCGTCGGACTCTACAGCGCTCGCTCTTTGCTTGCGGAGCTTCGCTGTGCCCAGCGTTTGCAATCATTCTGACCGACGCCGTCTCAATGGACACAGGCGTTCACGGAATACACCTTCGAATTTACAAAGGGCCCGTCAATTTAAGCGCTGGAACGCTATGGCGTTTGCACGATGCACAAAGCGCGAGAAAATACTAAAGCATGCGAACGGAGGAAGATTAGTCTCGCGTCTCGCTGCGACTCGCGTAAAAAAAATTAAAAAAAAGAAAACACGCACACATTCGCTTTGTGTGTTATCCCACTGAGAGTGTAAAACAAAAAAAGACATGGCATAGTCAGTGGAACTTTAGAACACTTTAGAATGTACAAAGTGTCCTTCAATTTTTTTAGGGTCTTCGGAACACACGAACAAAATGTTTCCTCCCCTTTGACTCCAGCCACCCGACCTGCCATGACCTTTCCGTTGTCCGAATCCTCTTGAGAAGAGCAGAAGTTATTCGGCACTTCCCCGCGACTCGTACAAGAAAAAAAAAAAAGGAATCCACCGCGCCCTCCACGGACAAAGCAAATGTAAAGAAGAAAACGGGCCCACATCGTTACAATGTTTCAATTCGCAGCGCCGCCAGCGAGACAGTAGCCCGGTTCTACAGAAGGGCGCGTCATGTTTCCCACAACCAGCATCCACCATCCGCAGCTTCGTACCTTGACCTAGAGATCGAGCATCCAGCTAGTTGTCACGGACTGCCATTTTTGCGACCGGGCGTCACGAGCTTTCCCGCGCTGACCGGCGGGATCGCTTGACCATGAAAGGGTTCTCTTTTAAGGCGAAAGCCTTTAATGTCTCATGCTCACGTCCGTCCGGCGTCCGGTGTCCGTCCGTCCGGTGTCCGTCCGTCCGTCCGTCCGGTGTATGTCCGTCCGTCTGTCCGTCCGTCCGTCCGTCCGTCCGTCCGGTCCGTCCGTCCGTCTGTCTGTCCGTCCGTCCGGTGTCCGTCCGTCCATCCGTCTGCCCGTCCGTCCGTCCGGTGTCCGTCCGTCCGTCCGTCCGTCTGTCCGGTCTGGTGTCCGTCCGTCCGTCCATCCGTCCGGTGTCCGTCCGTCCGTCTGTCCGTCCGTCTGTCCGTCCGTCTGTCCGTCCGTCCGTCTGTCCGTCCGTCCGTCCGTCCGTCCGTCTGTCTGTCTGTCTGTCTGTCTGTCTGTCTGTCTGTCTGTCCGTCCGTCCGTCCGTCCGTCCGTCCATATCCGTCCGTCCGTCCGTCCGTCCCGTCCATCCGAGCTCTGGCACGGAGCCAGGTGGCCGCCGGGATGCGCAAACGGACGCCGGTCGCGTCGGACTCTACAGCGCTCGCTCTTTGCTTGCGGAGCTTCGCTGTGCCCAGCGTTTGCAATCATTCTGACCGACGCCGTCTCAATGGACACAGGCGTTCACGGAATACACCTTCGAATTTACAAAGGGCCCGTCAATTTAAGCGCTGGAACGCTATGGCGTTTGCACGATGCACAAAGCGCGAGAAAATACTAACGCATGCGAACGGAGGAAGATTAGTCTCGCGTCTCGCTGCGACTCGCGTAAAAAAATTAAAAAAAGAAAACACGCACACATTCGCTTTGTGTGTTATTCCACTGAGAGTGTAAAAGAAAAAAAGACATGGCATAGTCAGTGGAACGGCCACACGCTTTCGCCGAACACACTTTAGAATGTACAAAGTGTCCTTCAATTTTTTAAACCCGGGAAGTGCAGGAACGTTCTTCCGCCGCCATTATATCAGTTGCACCTGTACCGGCAATTCGCAGCAGGGTGATTGATGGTCGCGATGTACCCCGAACCAGGTATAGACAGCAAGGCTGCTGAGAGCCAAGGAAACGGGCCGTTCCCGCGGAGACAGCTACAGGTGAGCCAGCCGCATGTGATCGCCTGGAAGAGGTTGTCACTCTCGCTCAGTTGAGAACCCTCCTCTCATTAACAAGCGGCGTGGTCAATATATTTTGAGGGTGCAGTTGGTAACAATGAAACGCGTATGAGTGGACTCATGTCTGTCAAGGTCCCTATTTACCCACAAATAGAATCTGATGAAGGGTGAATTAAGCGTCCCTTTTATCTTTTAAAAGGTTTCAAGGTGGCTATGTATCGGCTGGCCACCTAAACTTAGCCGTTCGTCTATAGTTGAGACCCGTAATTAACGTCTGCAACATAGGCATGAGAACTTCAATCTCAAGTTAGCTCAACCTGCCTGAGATGAACTTCAAGCACTAGCTCCAGGAAACATCAGCATTGCAACTCCGCTGACATCGCAGTTGTGCCAGAACTCTCTTGTGATTTTTCGCATCCGATCGTCGGGGATTCAATTCTTCCGGTCATGTCACGTAAACCTTCATATGTGTTTATATTTTCGAACTTTCACATCTTCAGCTACTGTTTACTCGATTCATGTTAACCTAGATGCCTCTGTTAATTCCATTGTTTGTTCATTCTTTGTTAATTGGAGGCTCATGCATTGGGGAGCCAAACAACTTGTGCTAAAAAATGCAGCAATAAAGGAGTGACCCCCGCCACCTAAACACAAAGCGCGCGTCTTAAAAGAGGATCTCCCCCTTCTGAAGGCGGTGCCCAAGAGAGAGGAACTGTCCCCTTGTGATTGGACAGCATTACTATGAGGTGTTGTTCCTAACCAATGTAGTGTTGGCACTAACCTGGGAATCTAGGGAACGGCAGGTGAATAGAAAGGCCGAGCCGTCGCTTAACAACTGTGTTCTCGACTTGACCATAACGGCCATAACGGCAATAACGGCCAAATGCCTCACGGTCAGAAGCGGCTCTCCGACTTCTGGGGAAGCTCATCCTCGAAGCGCAAACACACCAGCGAGGACTTCAATGGTAAGTACTTTTCTTCATTTACGATGGAGTCAGGTTACAATGCGTCCGAACTGAACTATTGTCACGTGGTCCTGACGTCGACGAAGGCAGCAGTCGGTAGGTTCAAAATGAAACCGTTTATTTCGGGCCGAACTTGTGGCCGGTAAACAGAAATTCAGATTACAGCAATACACACTGGCACTGATAGCGGCGAACAGAGCGTCGGTCGTCGATCAACTGACGAGCGGTGAAGCGCGTCGGCATTTATAAGTGTGGCATCGAATATTCCAGCCTTATCGCTGGTTGTCGCGCAAGCTCTGGAATAAGCTCGAGTGTTCGCGTTTTGCGCGCAGTCTTAACAAAATGATCTACAACAATCGCGAAGCTTCTCGAACAAAGAGGCGCGGTTTGCGATGAGCGTTGCTCACAGTCTTTGTGGGCGAAAACCGAATACAGCAACTGTGAAAATTAGAAACGCGCGTGGCAATGCCCCCCCTCTGAAAAAGCATCGTCCCGATGCTTAAAACCGAACACGGGGGGAAATGCATGCAACAATTAATAACAACAGTAAAGCAAGAAAGTACAATAATAAACCAATAAGTGCAGTCCTCAGATTGGCTAACGCGCGTAATACGGTTTGAGGCGCACGACATGGACGACTTCCGGTCGCGCACGGCGCCGTTGAGAGTTCGTAATGCCGTCCGGGACAACCTCGTAGTCCAGAGCGCCTAGACGTCGAAGCACTTTGTACGGCCCGAAGTATCGCCGAAGAAGTTTTTCACAGAGTCCACGTCGGCGTATCGGCGTCCACACCCAAACGCGGTCGCCGGGCTGGTATTCCACGAAGCGTCGCCGAAGATTGTAGCGGCGGCTGTCGGTCGTCTGCTGATTCTTGATTCGCAGGCGGGCGAGTTGTCGGGCTTCTTCGGCGCGCTGTAGGTAGGCGGTGACGTCGATGTTTTCTTCGTCGGTGACATTTGGTAACATGGCGTCAAGCGTCGTTGCCGGGCTCCGTCCGTAGACCAACTTGTATGGCGTCATCTGCGTCGTTTCTTGTACGGCCGCGTTGTACGCGAAAGTCACGTACGGAAGGATAGCATCCCACGTCTTGTGCTCGACGTCGACGTACATGGCCAGCATGTCGGCGATGGTCTTGTTGAGACGCGCGGTGAGGCCATTGGTCTGTGGGTGGTAGGCGGTGGTCCGGCGGTGGCTTGTCTGGCTGTATCTCAAGATCGCCTGAGTAAGCTCCGCAGTAAACGCCGTACCTCTGTCGGTGATGAGAACCTCTGGGGCGCCATGTCGAAGGACGATGTTCTCAACGAAGAACTTGGCTACCTCGGCGGCACTGCCTTTAGGCAGGGCCCTTGTTCCGGCGTAGCTGGTGAGGTAGTCGGTAGCCACGACGATCCATTTATTTCCGCAAGTCGACGTTGGGAACGGCCCCAGGAGGTCCATCCCAATCTGCTGGAACGGTCGCCGAGGAGGCTCGATCAGGCTGAAGGAAGCCTGCTGGTCTTGTGGGCGGTGTCTTCCGTCGCTGACAGTTTCGGCAGGTCCTTACGTAGCGGGCGACGTCGGTGGCAAGGCGCGGCCAGAAGTACTTTTCCTGTACTCTTGCGAGCGTGCGGAAAAGTCCGAGGTGTCCAGCCGTCGGGTCGTCGTGTAGTGCCTGGAGGACTTCTGGTCGCGTTGCTGCAGGCACTTCGAGAAGGTAGTCGGCTCGAAGTGGCGAGAAATTCTTCTTTATGAGAACGCCGTCTCGCAAGAAAAACGACGCGAGTCCTCGCTTGAATGCCTTTGGAACAATGGCGGTCTTGCCTGCGAGATACTCCACAAGGCCCCTGAGTTCCGGGTCGGCTCGCTGTCGTTCGGCGAAGTCGTCGGTACTTATGGTTCCCAAGAAGAAGTCATCCTCCTGGTCATCCTGCGGCGGCGGGTCGACGGGGGGCGCGAGACAAGCAGTCGGCGCGTCAGAGTGTTTTCGTCCGGACTTGTAAACGACGGTAACGTCGAATTCTTGAAGTCTCAGACTCCATCTTTCGAGACGACCTGAAGGGTCCTTCATGTTAGCTAGCCAATACAAGGCGTGGTGGTCGCCCAAAACTTTGAAGGGCCTGCCGTAGAGGTAGGGGCGAAACTTTGACGTTGCCCAGATGATGGCAAGGCACTCCTTTTCTGTTGTGGAATAGTTGGCTTCTGCCTTGGATAGCGACCGGCTAGCATAACTGATAACCCTTTCCACGCCGGGCAGTTCTCTGGACAAGAACGGCGCCGGAGTCCTACGCTGCTTGCGTCGGTGTGGATTTCCGTGTCGGCGTTTTCGTCGAAATGCGCAAGTATTGGAGGCGTCTGCAGGCGTCGTTTCAATTCTTGAAATGCTTCGACTTGCGCCGCTCCCCACTTGAATTCCACATCGTATTTTCGTGAGCTGAGTTAGTGGCTCGGCGATGCGTGAAAATTCCTTGACG
Source organism: Rhipicephalus appendiculatus (assembly GCA_030522465.1). Classification (NCBI taxonomy): domain Eukaryota; kingdom Metazoa; phylum Arthropoda; class Arachnida; order Ixodida; family Ixodidae; genus Rhipicephalus; species Rhipicephalus appendiculatus. The sequence goes on along the minus strand of JALIZH010009778.1, from coordinate 4,547 downwards.
AAGCGTCTATAATAGGCGCACAAGCCGAGAAATCGTCGTACGGCCTTCTTGTCGGTGGGCGGCGGGAAGGCAGCGATGGCAGCTGTTTTCCGTGGGTCGGGGCGAACTCCAGACTTGCTGATGACGTGACCCAAGAATAGGAGTTCCTCGTATGCGAAGCGGCACTTTTCTGGCTTCAGGGTGAGTCCGGAGGCCTTGATTGCTTGAAGTACTGCGTCAAGTCGCCGGAGGTGTTCGTCGAAGTTTGAAGCAAACACAATGACGTCGTCCAGGTACACCAGGCAAGTCTGCCACTTCAATCCTGCCAGTACTGTATCCATAACTCGTTGGAAAGTGGCAGGCGCCGAGCAAAGACCGAAGGGCATGACTTTGAACTCGAAGAGACCGTCTGGTGTTATAACGCGGTCTTCTCTCGGTCTCTCTCGTCGACTTCAATTTGGCAATAGCCGGTCTTGAGGTCCATCGACGAAAAGTACCTCGCGTTGTGGAGTCGATCCAGGGTGTCGTCTATCCGTGGGAGAGGGTACACGTCCTTCTTCGTTATTTTGTTCAGGCGGCGATAATCGACGCAGAAGCGTAGGGTTCCGTCCTTTTTCTTCACTAACACTACGGGTGACGCCCACGGACTCTTTGAAGGCTGGACGATGTCGTCGCGTAGCATTTCGTCGACTTGGTTCTTTATGGCCTCGCGTTCCCGCGTTGAAACTCTGTACGGGCTCTGACGTAGTGGCCTGGCACTTTCGTCTGTTATGATGCGGTGTTGTGCGACTGGGGTCTGTCGAACTCTTGACGACGACGAAAAGCAGTCCTTGTGTTGCAGGAGCAGGGTTTTGAGCTGTTCTTGTTTATGCGTCGGAAGGCTCGGATTGACGTCGAAAGTTAGTTGGTGAGTTTGGTTCGTCGTGGCATGTTCGGTAAACTCTGCGAGGGCGAGGGCGTCGCTGGCTTCCACAATTTCTTCGATGTAGGCGACCGTCGTGCCTTTGCTCACATGCTTGTATTCGTTGCTGAAGTTCGTGAGCATCACTGTTGCTTTCCCTTCACGCAACTCGGCGATGCCTCTTGCGACGCAAATCTGACGGTTTACAAGCAGGTGCTGATCGCCCTCGATGACGCCTTCGAAGTCTGTGGGTTTTTCGGTGCCGACAGAAATGACGACGCTGGAGAGAGGCGGAACGGTGACGTGCTCTTCCATCACGTTCAATGCATGGTTCCCTGGCGTCGCGTGGGGCGGGAGCGCTCTTTCTGAGGTTAGTGTTATCGACTCAGACCTCAGGTCGATGACGGCGCCGTGGTCACTTAGGAAGTCCATTCCAAGTATCACATCCCTGGAGCAGTGTTGTAGGATTACAAAGCTCGCAGGATATGTCCGGTTATTAATGGTGACTCTCGCCGTGCAGACTCCAATCGGCGTTATCAGGTGGCCTCCAGCTGTCCGGATTTCGGGTCCACTCCAAGCGGTCTTTACTTTCTTCAGCTTGGCGGCGAATGGCCCACTGACGACGGAATAGTCGGCTCCAGTGTCGACGAGAGCGGTGACGTTGTGGCCGTCGATGAGAACGTCGAGGTCGCTAGTCCGTCGCCTTGCGTTGCGGTTAGGTCGCGGCGTCGGATCACGGCTGCGTCGTTTTGTTGCGGTGCTTCCAGGCTGCGTCGTCAAGTCTTCTTCGGTCAGCGAAGTTTCGTTGGCAGGGCTTCGTCTGCTTGGCGTCGTGTTCTGCAGGTCTCGTCGCGTTGTCGTCGTCGGCGGCCGCGGAGGATCTTCGGCATTTCGTCGTACAGCAACCGCACCTCCATCGGTTGCTGCCCTTAGTTTCCCGGGTACGGGCTAGGCGACCGGCCCCGGTTTGGGCCAGTGTACTGCCGGCGGTGTGGTGACATGTAGCGGCCGGGCGACGGCGAGCGGGAAGGTCGTCGTTCTTGCCACTGTGTTCCTGAGAGGTAGTCGTCGATGTCGCGAGGCCGTTCGCCTGGCTGCGGACGCGGCGCATTGACGGCGAATCCGCGTAGCCCCATCTGTCGGTACTGGCATCGGCGGTACGTGTGGCTGGCTTCTCCGCAATGGTAGCAGAGTGGACGGTGGTCGGGGGCTCGCCAGATGTCGGTCTTCCTCGGCGTGTACCGCTGGCCTGCAGGCGGGCGAGATGGCGGTGGTGGTGGTGGCGGCGGCGTCTGGCGACGGTAGTGCTGCTGTGCGGCGTCCTGACGGGGTCGAGGCGTCCTGACGGGGACGTAGCGTCGGGCTGCAGCAGCGTAACTCAAGGCCCTGCGGCTGAGACTGTGGTGGCTCAGGGGTGCCGAGCGACTGCTGGAGTTCTTCACGAACTATCTCGGCTATCGAATCCACCTGAGGTTGCGATCTGGGGAACATCTTCTGCAGCTTCTCACGCACGACCGCTCTGATGGTCTCGCGGAGGTCATTGGTTCCCAGCGCTTGAACATCCGCGTAGCTCGTAGTAGGCAGGCGGCGGTTGTATTGCCTGTTGCGGATTTCTAGCGCTTTCTCGATGGTAGTGGGGCCTCCGAAACAAATTCCGAGACCGTCTTCGGGGGGTACGTTGCGCACAAGTCCGGCGAAAAGTTCGTCCTTTACTCCTCTGATGAGGAACCGAACCTTTTTTTCCTCGGACATTTCAGCGTCGGTGTGCCGGAAGAGTCGCGTCATTTCTTCCGCGAAGATGGTCACACTTTTCGTTCGGGAGTTGCACCCTCGTCTCCAGTAACGTCGCGGCTCTTTCCTTGCGGGCGATGCTCCTGAACGTGTCCAGGAATGTGCCGCTGAAAATTTCCACAGGTTTGAAGCGTACTCTCCCGATTCTCGAACCAGGTCCTTGCCGTGTCTTCCACGTAGAAGAAGACGCGACGCAGCTTCTCGTCCGAGTCCCAGTGGTTGAGGGTTGCCACTCGGTCGTACGTCTCCAGCCAGGTCTCCGCGTCTTCGAACGATGATCCACGGAAAGTCGGTGGCTCCTTTGGCTGCTGCATCACGACCGTGCCGGGTGTTGGTGCAGTGGCTGTCATAGTTGTCGCGGTAGTGGTCGTGGCCGTGGTCTTTCGAGTCTTATCCTGTAGGGGCTCAAACTCTGGAGGTAGCCCTCGTTGCCTGCGGCTAGCTCGCTGATCGAGTTTGGCATCGATGTCTCCTTCACGACTGGGGCTTGGTTCACGGCTTGACGGGGGCGTCCGGTACATGAAAGAAGCAGCACCTTCACCAGATGTCACGTGGTCGTGACGTCGACGAAGGCAGCAGTCGGTAGGTTCAAAATGAAACTGTTTATTTGGGCCGAACTTGTGGCCGGTAAACAGAAAGTCAGATTACAGCAATACACACTGGCACTTGATAGCGGCGAACAGAGCGTCGGTCGTCGATCAACTGACGAGCGGTGAAGCGCGTCGGCATTTATAAGTGTGGCATCGAATATTCCAGCCTTATCGCTGGTTGTCGCGCAAGCTCTGGAATAAGCTCGAGTGTTCGCGTTTTGCGCGCAATCTTAACAAAATGATCTACAACAATCGCGAAGCTTCTCGAACAAAGAGGCGCGGTTTACGATGAGCGTTGCTCACAGTCTTTGTGGGCGGAAACCGAATACAGCAACTGTGAAAATTAGAAACGCGCGTGGCACTATGCGTGTCATATGTGAATTTTTTCATGTTTAAATGATCACTTCATGCCGTTTACAAAAAAAGTCATTGTGTTTAAGTCAAGAATCGATCCCTTCGTCAGGAAATGTATAATTGATGTCACATCTTGAATGCAACCTTCAAGAGGAATGCATTTTATTATAAGGCAAGAAGTTGGTCAAAAACGGTGGTACTCATATCCGGTATATATCTGTAACTGCTTAGAATCACAGTCGCATACGAGTCTCCGCTCATCCTGGAAATCTACGGGGGACAACAGCTGAAGAAAGAGCCCATAATGTAGCGAATAGGTAGCCTTGGGTGAGAAGACCATCTTTAGAATATATATGAAACGTCTTTAGGCTTACCGGTGCACTAAGTAGGGAAGGGTCTTTCACAGTTTATCAATAAAGCCACAGCATACATGAAGAGTTTTACAAAAAACATGGCTAGTCCCTCCGTCATAGGAATCGGTATAACACGAAAGTGAAACGCCTGTTCGTCAAGTAGCTGTCCGCTGCAAGAGGGTGTGCGACTTTTCACGCCGCGACTATCCTTAACGCGTTTCATGTCGATGAGGGCACATCACTGCACATTATTTTAAACTTATCATGATGCGAGTAGCGTGTGCAAGTGAATGACGCTTGCGCTCTTGCGAGGAAAGGAATGTGTTATTCAAATAGACTTTTTTTTTCTTCAACGCTTATTTCCCATTCATAGAAGTTTTTTGTGCGTGAAAGTTTCGTTCTTTTGAGTATCAGTCAGGCTTGACAAATTATTGTCGGAGATATGCCACTGACGACACGCCTTCTGATGTGCACCAGCGTTTCTTAACTCCAATCACATCGAGACTTCGTTCATAAACTGCTCAGAGCATGCTCAACAACCGTCTTTGCATTCCTACGTTTTATTATTTTGCATTTTCA
>JALIZH010009777.1:0-68917 GCA_030522465.1 Rhipicephalus appendiculatus | reverse complement strand
TTGTCATCTGCGGAGAAAACTACTCGGCGACTGAAAAAGAATGTCTGGCGGTTGTATGGGCTATTACGATATTCAGGCCATACATTTACGGGCGCCCCTTCCGAATCGTCAGTGATCACCACTCTCTCTGCTGGCTGGCGAATCTGAAAGATCCTTCGGGCCGTCTCGCAAGATGGAGCCTTCGGTTACAGGAATTCGATATAACGATAGTTTACAAGTCTGGCCAGAAACACACCGACGCCGACTGTCTTTTCCGCGCACCCGTCGAGACCTCTGCGGAAGACACGGACGAAGACTTCAGTTGCCTTGCTATACTAGCATCATTAAACGTGGCTGAGCAGCAACGCGAAGACTCGGAACTGCAACCACTGATCGAATACCTTGAGAAACGTCGCCCACAACCCCCACGTCAGTTTGCGCGTGACTTGTCATCTTTCTGTCTACGCAACGACGTCCTCTACAAGCGGAACTTTCATCCAACGAAAACTGTTTACCTCCTCTAGTCGTTCCTGCTGCTCTTCGTGATGACATTTTGCGTGCATGCCACGACGAGCCATCGTCCGGGCATCTTGGCTTTCGCGCGTACTCTGGCGAGGATCAAGCAAAAATGCTACTGGCGGAAACTTACAAACCATCAGGCAGTACGTCAAGACTTGCACAGCTTGCCAACGCCGCAAAAGTCCACCGATGAAACCAGCCGGTCTGCTTCAGCCAGTACGACCCCTTCACGCACCTTTTGCAAAGGTCGGGATGGATTTACTCGGCCCGTTTCCGAAGTCTAGTGCTGAGAACCGCTGGATTGTTGTCGCCACCGACTACTTGACTAGATACTGCGAAACGCAAGCCGTTCAGCGAGCAACTGCTTCCGATGTGGCTAACTTTTTTGTCAAGAACATCGTCTTCTCCGGGCCACGGCGCCCCCGCTGTCGTCATCACAGATCGTGGTACTCGCATTTACGGCACAGTTGCTCCGAGATATCCTGCGGCTGAGTGGTACGACACACCGAACAGCCACTGCGTACCACCCGCACACACCAACGGATTAACCGAACGTCTTAACAAAACGATTGCGGATATGCTTTCGATGTATGTCGCCAAGGATCACAGGAATTGGGACGAAATCGTCCCGTACGTCACATTTGCCTACAACACGGCTCTTCAGGAAACCACCGGCTTTGCTCCCTTTTAGTCTGGTTTACGGCCGCGACGTCACCACGATGCTCGACATCATGCTGCAAGCAACTCCGCCGGACACGACTACCCCGGATACAGATGTATTTGTCAAGCGTGCCGAAGAAGCCCGAAGCTTGCGCGCTTACGCATTTTGTCGCGGCAAAATCAAGACGCTCGCCGGTACAACACCCATCACAGAGCTATGACATACGAACCGGCTGACCTAGTGTGGGTTTGGACCCCCATACGTCAGCGAGGGCGCTCAGAGAAATTGTTATGCCGGTACTTTGGACCCTACAGTGTTCTTCATCGCATCGGTGAAGTTAACTACGAAGTTATCCCAGCAGACACATCGCACCGCTCTCGTAGACTACGCTCCTCGGATGTTGTTCACGTCTCCAGGATGAAGCCGTACCATTCGCGTTGATTGCAAGTCACGAACTTTGTAGTGCGGAGCCTGCCTTCAGGACCATTTGCGCATTTCTTTCTCGTTTCTTTTATTTCGCGCTTGTGCTTTTCAACCGGCACAAACATTTTTGGCTAAGCTTTCACTGTTATGTGAGCCGCGGCATCCATACGATGCCTCTTTCTTTTTTTTTTTTTCTTCTTTTTTTGTGGGGAGAGGGTAATGCCACGTGCTAGTGGTGGCAGCGGAAGAGAACGGAGAAGTTAATGGCTGCTGTGGCCGAGTAAACGGCCGTTCGCTTCGAGTTCCTGTTCGTCGTTTCCTCTCGCGACAATATATATATATTTGCCCCCTCATGTTTTTCTCAGCAGTATTAAGGGGGCCGGACTAGTGAATTCCTCAGAGATGTTGTGTTTCAACGTGTGCGTTTATTAATTTTTTTCTGACAGTGTTGTGTTCGGTACTCGTCACTTGCATCCTTGCTTATTTATATCTTCGCTTTCAATAACAAGTCGTCTCTTGAAAGGCAGTGCTTGCTCGTGTATATTTCCTGGTGTAGTTTCTGCCGTGTCGAGCCGTCATTAGATTCCGCTATAGAATACCATGCAACAAGCCCAACGTTCCTTTGAAGTACCAGACTGTCAAGATTACAACGCGAGGGTTTTTTGGGAACTTTCTGAGTCAGAACGCACCTCGCGTTATATGCTGTTCATGACGCGAATATAGCGCGCTCTCTTTCATTAATTTCACCCTTCAGGTCTCCGCACCCACTGACATTTCAACAAGGGTTTGGGTGGCGAGTTCGAAGCTGCCACTGCGCATTCTGTACCGTCTTTACTCTCACGATTTATAACGTTGTTAATGGAGTATCAATGTGGTTACAGCGTATTAATGCCAACTTAGAACAGTACGATCGACGCCGTAGTACAGGTGTATTAAAGCGACGGCTCTTCTCGGCGTGGTGCGCGACCACGTCATCCGTAGAAGCCTTGCCGTGTTCGATTGTGACGCGGACCCTCATGAATGATAGAGCTTATAGGCTTGGTTGTGTTGGTAATTCCATTTTTCTATTTCAGCGCACTTGTTAATAAAACAGAGGACTGGACAACTACACAGACAGTGCACGAGTGCACGAGTGGACATAGCGCTGTGTCCGTGTCGTTCTTTTGTCCTCTGTTTTGTTAACATGTGCGTAAAAATAGAATCCTGAATGATATTTAACCCACACCGCTGGTCGGTGTCACATGGGACGACGCCCAATCTCGCTAAGAGGGGCAGAGGCGTCAGCTTGCGGGCTACCATTTCACTTTGCAACGGTTGCTCACAGTAATGGTGCTTATTCTCCTAGCTATAGCATGTGTCGCTCATGCTCATAGTATATGCCGTTGCAGTTAAAGGGAAAGTTCATAATTTTGTCAGCTATTTGCTGAATGATAGTAACCTGCGTCTCAGAAGCGATGCATGCTTTGAATGAGCATATCTATTTGTGCCCGGCTCAGATTTTTAGGTTTTTCGTTTCAAAGACAGTAAGTGCGGCAGCGTTACGTTGTTTAGTGAACATGAATATTATATGCCCGTGCTGGATGTGATTAAGCAGCCCCTTCAGCATTTTTCAGTATTCTTTTATCGTTTACGCTGTTATTTGTTTTTAATGACCTTAAATGTGCACAATTTTGTTTATCCTGAGGTAGCGATTTGTGCTGCCTGCACATAAGTGTGGATAGAACTGTGTTTGTTCTTGTCAGTTTTGCTGTGTGATGTGCCATTTTTCGCTCTTATGAAAGATGAAGCCGTAATTGTATCTGATGTATTTGTATTGAACGTCGCTGTTGCATTGTATCTAGGGGCTACGGCTCAGTCAAACTGTTAATGACAGCTTTTTGAGCGGCTCCCCTGTACCTGTACTTCTTGAGGCTTGAACGGAATTATTATTATTATTATTATTATTATTATTATTATTATTATTATTATTATTATTATTATTATTATTATTCATTTCTAGCTGCAAACCCAACTATATTCCCCTATCAGCAACACAATCTCGGTCGGTGAATTGCTGAAAAATATCCGGGTATGATGTAGGAAGTTGCAAGCCGTGCAACACGTCTACGATTCTATGGAAGAAATAAATGGGTAATCTATATAGCACACTTATAGAACTGCTTGTAACTTCAATTTTTTTGCCTCTATTTCGTTAGGGCATGCTTATCGCTCTGCTATCAGAGGCGAGAAGAGGAGTGGCATGCTGGAAACGACAGGCCACGGGAAAAGCAGCAGCTAAGCAGGAAAGATAGAGCACACACCTCACTTCAAGAGTATTCTCTGGAATCGGCAGTTCTCGCGTTGCAGGCAAGTAAATCGTATCAACGAGGCTCGTTTACTGTAAATTACATTTGTAATATGTCAAAGATTTATTATGCCTTAATATTTATTACATATTTTCTTTGTAAAAAGCATTTCAGGAGCTTTTCCGAACCGTATGCATTCATCGGTTGCAAGGCAGTGTATATTGGAAGGGCGTGAATTAAAGCCAGTCTCACTCCGGATGCCTTTTGTTCCACATGTGTTCAGTAGAAGCTCAATATTAGTTATCGGAGGGTGTTTTCTTTGTTTTTAGCCATTTTACCACTGGAGCCACGAGTTATTTACAAGATCGAAAATAGATTGTTTACTCGGCAAACTACGCTACTTTACAGCATCAGAAGCTCAATATTTTTTTAATGCGTTTTGGAGCAGCTTAGTACAGTTTGCTTCATTTGCAGACAAAAAAATAGATTGTGATTTTTCCTGTTTATTGATAAAAAGATTATTCCTCGTTTGCTGTTCTGTAACTGAACATTAGATGGGTTTGCAGATGTCGCTTTCACCGCATAACTTTATTGCAGAGGTTGGTTTCGTACTTCCGTCCATTTAACCTAAGAGAGCGTGCTTCTCAAACGGAGATATCTATTAAGCGTACAAATATTCTGATGAAGGCATCTTTTCCAATCCGACGTCAGCAAACAGTGACAGCGATGCCGACGTATATGCCACGTAAAGAGCTGGGGCCGAATTCACAAAACTCACTTACGATCAAATTTTCGCGCAAGAGAAATTTTGGCGCGTAAGTCGATTCACGAAGCCAAAAAAAACGTCCTAACAGGCCATGGTTATCACTAGAGGCCGGATTTCACTAGAGGCCAAAAATAGGCAGGCAAAACGATATTTTAGGCACCAAAAATAGGCTGGCAAAACACGTTTTAGGCCTGCAACGTCGCAAATGCTTGGCACAATAAATTTTTACATAAACGCAAATAATTTCAAAACAAGCACATGAATAACCTATTCACGACGGGAAATAAAAAAAAAACATACAGCATGCTTCGCACTACGAGTCCCAAGCCTGAAGGAACCACGGAAGCTGTGCGGCCTTCTTTGTTTCTCTTTATTTCTTGCAGTCTTTTTTCATCTCTATCTTTTCCTCTCATCCCTCCGTTATTTCTACGTCTTTCTTTCTCTGTGTATATATTGCTTTCTATTTCTCGCTCTTTTCCTTTCTTTCTCTCCCACTCTCTATCTCTTTCTTTCTAGGCCATGATTTACTCTCTCCCTTTCGTTCCCTTTTTTGCTAACCCTCACCACTCTCCTCAACCCCACCACTTTGGCATACTGCTCTATACAAAGCTCCTCGGCTAGCGTGCCTGGATAGCCGAGTGGTGACGATGCTCGCATTCGGATCGTGGTTAAGGGTTTTGAATCCCGCCTCGCCAAGAAATTTTCTTGCCAAGGATATCTCTCTTTCTCTGTGTTTCTATATCTTTTTTTTTCTTTACTTCTCTCTCTACATGTTCTCTCACCCATCAGAGATATTGTAGGCCACGCCGGAAAAATCGGCGCTCGTGCTCTGAAAGTGGAGCAGAAGATAACGAAAATGATGAAGGGAAAGAAGAGGCTGAAGAGAACACGTGTCGGTTCATGATGATGATAATGTCTGTTTACCCATCGAGGACCAATGCATGGCTTAAACAACTCCGCTGTTAAAAAAATTTCTTGTTTATGATGGCACAAACGTGCCAACAGTTGAACATAGCCGTACAACTGTCCTTTTTCCCGCACGGTTCGCAGACTACGGTCTCTCTTTCTATTCTGTAGCATGGTGAGTCAAGTGTCCACTGTAGAATCAACACACTGCTGGGTCTCTTTTCTTCTTATTATTGGCATGGCTGAGGAGGGCAGCACCGGAGCAGATAGTCAGACCACTAAAAGACCAGATGGGAAGGATGCCTCGTATCGGCCGTGTCTCATCGCGTAGGGTCAATTTCTCCCGTATCGGTAAACACCTTGAGAAGTAAACTACAAAAAAAACAAAAACCAGGTGTATATAACGGCTTTTTTTTTCGTTTTTTTTGTTTGTTTGTTCTGTTGATCACACGGCTTTTCTTTGACGGCTCTCCTTGGTTTTTTATTCGCAAACAGCTTGCGTCATGTCGGCGTGGCGGCGTATGGTGGCTGGTAGATTCCATTTCACTGCTGCTAGCGGTTGGTGTCCGGAAGTTGGTTGAACTAGAGGACTAGGTCGAACCACATAGATTTCTGAACAGTCGCTGTTGCTGCCCGGCAACATGAATAACGGTCTCAAACTACACTCTAGAGCGAAATTTGAGCTTAAATAGCGTTCATATAGGTGCAAATTTTGAGTATAGGCATTTATAGGCACTTGTAGGCATTTAGGCACCAACGCCAAAAATAGGCATTTATAGGCACTATAAAAACAATATAAAACCCTTTCTTAACGTCTAATTCATGTTCATATATCAAAATGGCGCGATAGGAACGCAAGGAACAAAATAGGCATTTGCCTAAAATCCGGTCTCTAGTTATCACATCGGCCGCTGCGAGTGTTCAGGAACATGCCAGTGATGGTGATGCACTTGCTATATTTGCTGACGTCACCGAAAAAGGCTCGCAAGTGGATTCACGAAGCAAGAAAGTTCCGCAAAAATAGCGTGGCTACGAGGAAATGCTAAGAGTGGTCCGGACCACTCTTATGAACAATATGGCTGTTTATAACATGCAACGTCGGTGGGGTACTTGGGCGCCGCGGCTGATTTTCAGCTAGTTCGCGGCCATCTAAGGCTGCGCGATGATTGCTGGTATATTTTATTTCATTTTGGCGCTTTGATTTTCGTGCGTCGTTTGCCTTGTACGCAATGGACAGTATTGACACTCGCACTCGTCCAATGAGTTTGGTGTCACAGTAATTAAGGAAGCTTTATTGGTTGTCCGCAGCGAAACATTATACAAGGAATGACTCGTGGTTGGATTAAAACCAAAGTGCAACGTGAATGGACGGTGAAGTCGAAAGCGGCGCGGTATTTGGTCAACATTTTTTGTTATGCTGTTGTGCTGCGTCCCACTTCCTCCAATGACACGTCCAACGTATGATGATGTATGCAGCATTGGTGGAAATTACCACCAAAGAGGTTCAAAGGAGGACGTCAGCTGCACACTATTGGAAATAAAAATGAACGTAAGATTTCAGTTAGCTGTTATCAAGGCCTATTATGTGGTTCCACAACTTCTCTAGTTGGATTGGCTTTAACTGCCCAATAAGCACGGTTGTCTGAAATGCAGCTGTCGCTATGCACTTTGCGCCAATGCAGGGCGGGCTCGCACGTCGCAAATCACAGCGCATTAGACATTTTCACGATTCTGTACGAAACCACAAACAAATCCAGCTTTTCGACCTACACTGTTCGAAAACCGAAAAGGAACGCGTTTGTATGGCAAGCAGTCAGAAAGAAATGGCTCCAGTAATTTGAAATGACACTGAAAACGTGTGCGAAAGCTCGCGATTCTCGAGCAAAGCAAACTATATTGCCGAATGAATGCCTCTTTGACTTTTAACTGCCATTTAACCTGGCGTGAGAAAATCAATTAAAGTTGTTTTCACCCACTGATATGTATTTTGCTCTAAGAAGCGACAGATTGGCCCGGAAATCAACGTGTAGCCACGGCGAAATCCCTGTTGCTGGCGCCGATCGTAGCAGACGACAAATTCTAGGAGACGACGGCTTGGCCGAGAGGCGCATTGTGATTGGTTGGGAAGAAGTATTCTCTACATCAGGCCATCTTATGACATTGCCAAAACACTTCTTTCATCGCGCGGCCCTGTCGTATTCGTCATATCTTCCCCCCTCGCACATAAGAGCAATTTTTACCGCGCCGTCGAAAACGCGCAAGAGCTTTTTATGAGTTTTCTTAGCGCTTGCTCCTGCTGCGTAGTTCACGAAAACAACATGGCGTCGTAAACAGTATGTGTGCAAACGCTTCTCGCTTGACTTCCTTCAGCGTTCGACTGGATGTGTTTCAACTGGACGGTGCGTGTAAGCCGTGTGAGAACCAACGGCAGTGTTTCTCGGTGCACGGTGAGGCGTAGCGAAGCTGTGCCTCGGTGTGTTTATGAAGCGGGGATCGGCGCCTGTGTATCGACGGCAACTAGCACTCGAGGAGCCTGCAATGTGTGTTCCGAGTTTTGGTAACCGTTCGTTTGCTTCGCTTTCCAGTGTCTCAGTTAGGTGCAGTGCGGCATTTCGAACTGGCAGCGCTTTGGCACGTTACTTGAGTGATACCGAGTGCGTATGGTAACGCATGAATTACGCTCTGTACTCGGTTATTGCTTCGCCGCTGGTTAGCCCGTGCGCTTCTATTTTCTTGTGAGCAGTCCAGGAAAAGGCAGTGTTTGAAAGTGCAACAATGTGCGTTGTGAACATTGGTGCTGTGTTGACATTTCCAAGATTGGTGAAGAGGCTGTGCTCGTGTGACACAAGATTTAAAGACAGCGTTGATGACTGTGTTTTGCCCTGTCAAGTTGCGATGGTGCTTCACGAGTGCTTTAAGGACTTGGCGCTGGGCTTCGCATAATATTTTTAAACTGGTTACTTATGCATTTTGTGATAATCGTAGTCCGAACGTCGTAATGTGTCGACTCGAAGTCGCGAGCCGATACATTCTGTTGTAAATGAGGCTGCTTTGGCAGCACGCCTTGACTGTTCTTCGGTGAAAACTTTGACTTCTACCTGGCAGCGAGAGCCCGTGAACGTCACGCTTCCCTCCCGAAAGAACACACTTTTCACCGGTGTCTTGCGTTGGGTGATGTCGTAGACCAGCACCTGCTAGCTACAGGTTTTCGAGCCCATCAGACCCGTCGTTATGCACGGCACTGGAGCCTTGACTACAGCGGCCCATGGCGAGGTCTCACGCTTTACCAGTGGACGGACACGTCTCGCTAGCCTTGTATTTCTACGTCAACGGCAGCTTCCAGTCCACAGACGTCGTTTGCCTGTTGGCCGCAGAGCGTATTCCATTCCTGATGACACAGACAGCTGCTAATTGTTCCGCCACCGGTGCGTTGAACTTGCACAGCTAATTTCTTTGCTATTCGCGTAGTACTATAACGTGTGCAAGCTTTTTTTTTCAGCCTAGCAGACGTGATATTACCCCATGTTAAGTTCTAGTACGAAAAATGTATTGCTATTACATTATATATATATATATATATATATATATATATATATATATATATATATATATATATATATATATATATTAAGAAGAGCCTGTCTGTACCACACTTGATAGTTGAGAGCAGAATATTTTATGCAAACTTATTTCCCAGGAGTCATGTAGCACTTTTTCAGGAATTTCCTTCATTTTGCAAAATTAGTTGTATAGAAGATTACCGCTTTGGTAGCACTATACTTTGCCAGGACACGTATATTCCTGTATGCAAAGCTTACATGGGGATTCAGTTTGTTCTAAAGTGAATATTCCATATATGATAGCTTTGACGAAGTGATAGCTTTATGTTGCAGCCAAATATGTATAAAGAGCGATTTCGATGCTGGTTTTTTGAACATATCCTTTTTGGCCTCTGCGCAGATGGCAGACTTCCCAAAGGTCCTGGGTTGCATTGATTCCACGCGCTGGCAAGACAAGTCTCCTCATGACTTGGAGCACCCGTGCAGAAATAGGAAGGACTTGTGCTCCCCAAACGTGCAAGTCTTTTGCAATGGTGGGGGGTGCCATCGTACAGCAGACCTCGAAGTGGCCTGGAAGCACGCATGGCAGCCTCATCTGGATGGACTGTGCTCTGCCGGGGAGCTTCGAGAGCACAAAACTGCCTAATGGTTGGTGGCTAGGTTAGTTATTTTTTAAGTGCTGATGGTGAAGTAAACACCTGTTTATGTGCACACATTGTGAACCCAAATATCGTTGCTAACAGTGGAAGCTTGTATTCTCACACAGCGATGCCAATTGGGACCCTTAAGAAGAAGCAAACTGCGGGGTAACTGACAATGTCGAAAGTGTGAAGTTTGCAGCTTATGAATTTAACTGCATACATGTGAGACTGAAAAGCTTGGGATTTTTAATTAGCTCAAATACTTCGATTACTTATAGAGCTCCTTAGCTTGTGACTTGCTCAGTGGTTCAAGTGCTCTGCATGGAAATAGTGAGTGAAAGTCGCTTGGCTGTTCAAAACTTGTAGGGAGAAAGAGCTATATGGCGAATTCCATTGGGAGAAGAGCAGCACTGAAAAGTACTCTGAAAGTGCTCTCTTCAGAGCTGGCGGGTTTCAGTGGTCTAACAGAAGTGAGAGCACTGTCATCCAGCGATAGAGCGAGAGCGCGTTTGCTGCTCTGAGAGCAGGCAGGAGCAGTATGTAGTGCTCTCGCCTGAAAAGCTGAGTAGGCGCAGTACAACGAGAGTCACGTGACTTTTAAATGTCACACACTCTGTATTTGTTTTAATTTTGCTTTAGAAGTGTAGCCACCATGTGTAGACTGAGATCTCTGATGTTTGACACTACGAAGTGTACACAGCTACGTTTGCTGAATGCGCACAAACATGTAACTACGGCGAACAAGGGACTGAGAGATTTGAGGCGTATTTCGCCGCTGTCCAGTAGAGTGCTGGGCCTTCGTATGTTTGGTCACATGGTATATTTCTGCCCACTCGTCAACCTCTCACCTGCTCTCCAGACGCGTGCCGCATTCCAGTGGCAGATCGAGGGTGGCCCTGCTCTCAGTGGTTTGGCCCCCCACTCCTCACTGCACGACGCCCCTACTTCTGTTCTCTCAAAGAAACTCGCCATTACTTCAAGCCTCAGGTCCCACAAGGGCAGTAAATGCGCATTTTACCTTACATAGCTTGTCTTTTTTTCAATGCTGTGGCACGTTGTATTTCTGCCGTACATGTTCTCAACACAACTACATAGTTATGCGTTTATCTCTACAAATCATATGTGACCCAAGTACACGCTTGTTGATCTCTAAAGGTGACTCCCAGTATGCCTGGGAGCCATGGATGCTCTCCCTCCTTTCTGTGGCTGGCCAAGCTGAGCAGCAGTACAGTGCAGCCGCCACCCGCTCATGAGAAGTCATAGAGCGCACCTTTGGTGTTCTGGGCAGGACACAGCCTATCCGTCCGACATGGCATTGACATCAATAATAATGATGGGAGCGTTTGTGGCAGCCGTAAGAGCCCATTAACATGAATTTGCGGATAATGAGTGTGTTTGTTGCTTACAATTCCTCAGGAAGTGCATTGTTTTAATATTTCGTTTGGAAAAATGGCTGCGAGCAGCCAGGCTACTTATAATCCTCAAATGCTTTTTGTTTTCTAGTCTGCAAAATTGCTCCTGCACACTGTATGATAAGGTGGCTGTGTTAGATAACTTTGAAGTTAATAACATTAACTGTTGTAATGTGGCATAGCGCAACATGAGTATCATAGTAAACTTACTTTTGGTTGGCTTCTTGCACTTAGTCTAAAGTCAAAACAGAAGATACTTTATTGGCTTATGCCTCACTATTAGGCTGAAGTTTGTTGCCTTCAAAATGAAACATCGTAGTTATGCATTTGTATTATTAAAATATTTTTTCAGTCTTCATTATTTGTCTCCATGATGAGACTTCTTTCTTCTTTTCTATTGTTTTTTCTCATACTTGTCATCGTCTCCTAAAAATACGACAGGTATAGTTCGCGCATATTTATCAACTTTACACTCTTAAGCATAAGCACGGTTGTAACAATCATCTGTATTTTTCTATGTTCCAGCAGTATCACGGGATCAGGTGCTCCATGGTCATGTACAGTGTATCTCGAACAGAGCGCAGAAGACCAACCAGTAAAGAAATACTACCACTTGACTGTGTCCTGCTGTTCAAAATGCACGTCAACAGAAATACATTGTGATGGCTGGAGCAGTTTGATTTGTATGGTGACAATCTGCACAGCTGTGCTTTAGTTTCTGAGCACTGCATCATTCAGCCGTTCCTTTGCACCTTAGCATTTAAAATGAATTAAATTCTGCAATTAATGTACCAAATCATGACATTAATGTAAAGCACACTGTAGTGGTAGTGTGCAAATTGATGTGAGCTACCTGAAATTTTTAACATGCACGTAAATCAATGTGCCTGCGTTTCACTGCATTTCACTGCCATGGGAAAGAGCAGCCATGGTCAACAACGAAAATCGTGTTTTCATGTTTGGTAGTGGAAAAATTAAGGCCACTGAAGCGGGTAATTTTTCACTTGGTCGATATATTCCTTCAGGACACATTAGTATAGCAAGCACGATTTCATGTGTCTATATGCTCTGGAAAGTCCTTCTCCATGGATTATTTAGGTGGACGAGGATCATCCCTACTCGTAGTATATCCAACACCAGGCTTTAGCACCTGTGTAATGTTGTCCCATTGCCTCTCAGTCCTCTTGAACAGTTGACCTCTCTGTTTGTACTCTGTAAGTCTTCACCTTTATATATACTGTGTTTGCTGCCATAGGTTTCTTCCTAATGTACTGTTTATCATCTATGCAGCTTTGGTCATATTACTGCTGAAAGTACTCATTGCATTTGGTGTGTAACTATACCATGCATTTACTTCTCTCTTTTGATGCATCTGTACTATGGTTTGGCCATAAGAGGGCTGCTGGTGTGCTCTGGTCCTGAAGCTGACGACTTCCAACAAATTTGAAGCTGAAAGTAACGATGTGTTTATTACCATTACTACTATAATCAGATAAGCTGTCAAAGCTCCATGTAAATGTATTTAACATTCTGTAAACTGTGCAAGGTAAACGTTCTTAAGTTTTTGTTATTGTGGTCCTTGTTTTATGCACCTGAAACACAATTACATTGTAGTGGCACATTATAGAGTGTGATTCTGTAAATTTGTGCTGAGAACATTGCAGCTGAGGCCAGCCACAAGATTAACATGCAGGGCACTGAAGCATCACGTCACATACATAACATACAGTCGCTGACCAGCAGTGCACTGAAATTTTTCCAAGCGAACTAAGAGCCTACTGTATGGGAACTCTGCGGATGTGCACACTTTGAAAACGTTGTGAGTAGTGTTTTCAGGAGAAGCAATGGGTCTTGATATGTCAACAGCAGCATTGTTTGCATGCACCGAAGGAGCTTAGTAACAGCGAATTGTTTTATTTATGTATTGTCCAAAATTTGCCTTAGCTGTGCCAATTTTTCAGTCCATATGACCTAACATTGCTTGTTATTGTGTGGAAAATTAGCCGAACTATGTGAAGAAACTTTGGGTCGTCTTGCAGACATGACCCATATTGTGATGCACTGCCCTCTTCTAGCATGGCATTGTGAGGGGCTCTGTTATATTTTGTTGTGGGCTGTCACCCATGAAGATGTATAAAAATTGCAGGACAGTGGGAAGCAACACAAACTATGCATCAAGCTGGTCCAAGATGGTGTGTGTGTGTGTGTGTGTGTGTGTGTGTGTGTGTGTGTGTGTGTGTGTGTGTGTGTGTGTGTGTGTGTGTGTGTGTGTGTGTGTTTGTGTTTGTGTGTGTGTGTGTGTGTGTGTGTGCGTGTGCGTGCGCGCGTGCGTGCGTGCGTGCGCGTGCGTGAGAGAGTAAATGAATGAATGAATGAATGCTTTTTCTTTAGTGTAACTTTGATAAGAACTTTACTGACTTTCTTTGTCCTATTTATATTTCTCAAGTATGTTTCCTATTGCGCAAAAATGAATGCAACC
This sequence comes from Rhipicephalus appendiculatus, assembly GCA_030522465.1. Taxonomy (NCBI): domain Eukaryota; kingdom Metazoa; phylum Arthropoda; class Arachnida; order Ixodida; family Ixodidae; genus Rhipicephalus; species Rhipicephalus appendiculatus. Next base: position 55,286 of record JALIZH010009777.1, on the reverse strand, counting down.
TTACACAAAATGTGTTCATTCGCAGAAGGTGTTTCATTTTACAACGAACAGTCGTGAGCAAGAAGTTGAAAAATATGGAACCAACCAGCAAAAATAACTTTATAGCACAGCTCCACTGTGTAACATTGCTTCTACACATTGCGTTTGTCGAATATGTGGATTTCAACTATTCGATTTCAACCAGCATAACCAAGCTTTCGTCCGTGGCTGTACATACTTTTACACATGTGCGTGGTATTTCTGCATATTGTCATACGCGTTACAAATTACTATTAAGGGCACAAACCTAGTCGAGCTGAATGCACGGATTTTCGTCTGTACGCATGTCATCTGTACTGTAACTGCTGTTGATAAGGAATAAACTTTGGTATAACATTCCCGTGCAGTCACCAAGAGAAGCCATCTGTGACTCAAATGAATTTGCCGCAATCTTTTACCAGGCTGTTTCGCTTGGGACAATCGGGGACCCTAAGCTCAGAACTCGATAGCCTGCTAGAGTTATTTATAAGCATTGACAGAGGCATTACACGGAGGTGCGCAACACGACAGGGACCGAGAGAGAAGACACTAACACAGCACTGTGTGTATTTTCTCTCTGCCCCTGCCGTTTTTGCGCTGCTGCGTGTAATGAATCCCACCCAACTAGCACGAAAACGTGTCCCGACAAAGGTCGTCATCTTGGTCTCAAGCAGTTAGGTCACCGCGTATGTCTAGATTTTCTCGAAAACATCGTGATGTCTTGACTAGTCCTCGAATAGCCAGAGATGTCAGAAGTAATTGCCCAGGTAGGATAATTGGGTTTCGGGACTGGGCACTCCTGCGGTAGTAGTGGTTAGAAGTAAAAAAAAAAAAAAACTTTTATTTCTGAAATCCATGAGGGAGCATGCCGCAGCGCTTTTTTGCTCTAAAGCGGAGTCAAAGAAGAGAACGGAAAGTGCACCTTCTCAAGATAAGAGTGCCCGCAACACATAACTACAGGCCGTGCAACTTGCTGTTTCATAAAAAAAAATAATAATAAAAAAATGAAGAATTGTGAGTTCTTGGCGACACTGCGAATCGAACTCGGTACCTACCGCATTGTAGTCGGTCTCTATAACCGTAAGACTACCGCGGCTGCGCTTGAGATGAGAGTTGGCCAGTGTAGTACTTACGTCATTGTTAATATATCTCCTTTCGCTAGAAATACGCCTAACGCAAAGCGTCCGGCAAAAGTCGATAAAAAAAAGGCACGGAATTCGTAATGGATTCGCCTGAGGCGACTCGAAGGCGAAATCCATCGACTTCGCATGACTGTGCGTTTCCCACTGACGTACGATATTCACTATTCAACGATCGCTGATTAACTGTCACTAATGTCACTTTCATTCAGTCAATAGCCGGTTTGTTTCGATTATCGTCGTTTAAATAAACTTTCACTAATGAGATCAATACTTAATTTCATTCTATTCTCATATTTAAGCCCGGTCATATTTTCGCTCGCTTTTGTATAGCTTTCGCTCCCATACACGTTAGTAAGTAACGCGAACAAATATTTTATGCTCTCCAAGCAACCGGTGCCGTTCCGTGAAAGCTTGCCATGACGTCTGCTGCGCCAGCGGATCCTCTTCCTAACGTTCCTCTCTATCGGTTCGTTTTCATTCTTTCGAAAAGACGATGTGACACACACAAACGCTGTCTTTTTCTTTTTTTCTCTTCGCTAAACGCGCAGCACGCGCGCCTCGATTCACGAGGCAGGTGGGATCATGCCACTTCAGGCCGAGACACAACGTTGCTTGTTTTATTTGTTTGCTCACGCAAACGCTGCGAAGATGAAGTGACCTGCAGCGCATTGTTTTCAGAAAACTATAAGCACGTAGAAACTGCCCGACGAAACTTTCTCGTTTTACGTGTTCACATATCTAAGCGTATGACTCTTCTCACATTGTGGCCCTATCAAAATGCGGCGATGAATTGAACCTGTGACAATATACGATCATGACACCTGTCTCTTACTGCTGCTTTATATTACTGAACAGCTTCTACGTCGGCTCGAAAGCCGCTCCTATGTCTTTTACTGAGATCTTTTAAGAAATCCAACCTTTCACGTCTAGCTAAAAAACACCCTAATTGCCACCACTTTACCGTGCTTGAACACGCCTCGTAAGTTGAGTGCCATCGCAGCTTCATGAATTAAACTAAACCATTGCACGAAGGGGGGAGACGTTTGGGTCACGATTTTCAAACCTTCAATGTATCAATTTATGTGCGCTTTCATAGGAGCGGCGCGTCACCTACAGTTGGCGAGATAGCGCACGGATTCTTCCTTAACGCCACCAAGCAACAAGCTATATATATATGGCAATTCGTCAAACGCGAGCGCTTGGCTTTGTTCAGGCCCCGCGGACGCCTTCTGCAACGCGGCGGTGCGTAAGCGCTGTAGCAGACGCCCGGAACTGGAAGCTGAGATGCTGCGAAAAGGACATGGGCTATCATCGTATACTCTCGACGCTAGATGATTTGCGTGTTGCCTTGCTATCATTCGCGCGCTGGGTCACAGCAGAGCTGGTGGGCACCCAGCTGGTCCTTACATGGCTAGGCTTTTACCATTTCTCCTGTCTGTTTCTAAATCCTTGATATACTGTACTGTACATGGCTAGGCTTGCGCTTTTTTTTATCTTTTTTAGTCTGTGTCGTTCTATCTGATTCTCTCTGTGCTTGTAGGCAAACCTCAACCGTAACAGCTCTCTGTAGAACGGAGATATCTATCGCGTGTACCACAGAAATTGGGCGAATCCCACTACTCAGCCCACCGGTACACTAAAACTTAACAAGGAAACACACGGGTGGTGAAAGAGGCAACACGTTGCAGCTTCTCTTGTTAACCACCTACACTGAGTGCGTGCCGGCTCATGATAATGATCCTTTTCTATCTACCACACACGGCATGTCTCGACCTTAACACCTGTGCCGTAAAAGCAAGTGATTATTAGTTACCTTTACAGCGTAATTGATGTTTCTTCTTCGCAATATGGTTTGGATAATGGAATATTTCTTTTTACAGACACCTCCAAATGACTTTATAGGACCCTGCATTGTCTGGGAGAAAAAAAATTACACCATCTCCCGCTAAAGGGAACCATGTGTAGATGTGAAGCAGCGGGCGCTAACGCTTACACTGGCGGCGGCGTTGACGCTGGCGCTCATCGCAGCGTTGCGCAGGAGAGAAAACTGGGGAGGCGCAAAGCAGGCAGTGATGGAGCAGTGTTTCTTACTGGAACATGCCAATCGCTGCTAATGGACAATGAGAGACAGAAGACTCCGACTGGACACAGAGACCCGCAGTCCGCTTTTAGTTAACGCGCACGCTGCGAATTTTTATTGTTCAACAACGCACAGGAGAAATCTCCCACCGGCACCACCTTGGAGGTCAAGATCCATTGCCATATACCAGGGTGTTCAAAGTTAAGCTTCCTCGTTTTATTAAAATTCGGCACTGGGAAGAACATGAAAACCACTTTTCCAGATAACATATATATCCTGGGGGGACACAAAGTGAGAAGATAATTATCACTCTCAGGAGCCCGATTACCTGGATTCATTAATTAACTTTTTAGTGACTGCAGCAAGCAAGCATGTTTATATTGAAAAGTTGAAGGGAGTCGCGTTTATACACAGTTCCATTTCGGAAGAATTTTTCTAGCATGTCTGTGCTCCGAGATATCCCGCTGCAAAGTTTAATTGATTACGCATGCAGGGCGCTGTGGATCAGCGCAATGTTCCTCCCCGATGTGACGAACAGTCATTGCTTGCTATCGCCAGCCAGTAGCAAAAGGGTAACCGTTATCATCTTTGCCTGTGCCTTCGACCCGTTATCAGATTAAACGACTCAAGCAACTGCCACGGCCCACCGGGGAGGAGATTGCGCCGCCGCTGACTGTCTCGCATGCGTAATCAGGTAAACCACAATTAAACTTTGCAGCGGGATATCTCGGAGCACAGACATGCTAGAGGAATTCTTCCAAATGGAACTGTGTATAAATGCGACTGCCTCAAACTTTTCAATACAAACATGCTTTCTTGCTGCAATCACTAAAAAGTTAATTATTGAATCTGAGTTAATTGGGCACCTGAAAGCGATAATTATTGTCTCATTGCGTGTCCCCCCTGGATGTATAAGCTATCTGCAAAGGTGGTTTTCATGTTCTTCCCAGTGCTGAATTTTAATAAAACGAGAAAGCTTAACTTTGAACACCCGGTATACGGGGTGGCCAGTGAACGGTTGTGCAGCGCGAGCAGTCGGTTATTTCAACCAAGAAACTCGCTAGCAGACGCTGCCTGCGTCGGCGTCGCGAGGCGAGAGAGGGAGGAGCGTAGGAGAGGAGAGAGAGGGGGTGACACGCATGCGCAGTGGGAGTGTGAACGCCGTGGGCAGGGATGCGTAGAGGAGAGAGGGGGGGGGGGAGTGTAGGAGAGGAGAGAGGGGGGGGGTGGACGCGCACGCGCAGTGGGAGTGTAGACGCCGCGGGCAGGGGATGCCTAGAGGAGAGAGGGGGGTGGGGAGAGAGGGAGGGGAGGCGCATGCGCAGTGAGGGTGTGGTTGCCGCGGGGAGGGATGCCTAGAGGAGAGAGAGGGGGAGAAGAGGTTTTTAAATGCGAATGCATTTCATAGCCGGGCTATGTCAGGCATCCGGCGTTGGCGTTGTGCGGCGTTGTCCGCGGAGGAGGAGGAGGATAGGTTGAGGAGGTGTGCACGCCGGCAGGTGTTAGATGTGAAGCATCTTATGGCGAAGCTTAATCCGGTGGTGGTGGTGTGCGGCGTGACCACCCTTTACTGGGCATGCGCAAACCCTTTCAAAGAAATTAAAATAAAAAAACCTCCTCTCTACCTCTCTCTCCTCTAGGCATCCCTCCCCGCGGCAACCACACCCTCACTGCGCATGCGCCTCCCCTCCTCTCTCTCCTGCTACGCTCCCCCCCCTCTCTCCTCTAGGCATCCCTGCCCGCGCCGTCCACACTCCCACTGCGCATGCGCGTCCCACCTCTCTCTCCTCTCCTACGCTCCCCCCCCCCTCTCTTCTCTAGGCATCTCTGCCCGCAGCGTCCACACTCCCACTGCGCATGCGCCCCCCCCCCTCTCTCTCCTCTCCTACGCTCCTCCCCCCCTCTCCCTCTCTCTCGCCTCGCGACGCCAGCACAGGCAGCGTCTGCTAGCGAGTTTTTTGGTTGAAAAAACCGACTGCTCGCACTGCACAACCGTTCACTGGCCACCCCGTATATATGGCAATGTATCTTGACCTCCAAGGCGGTGCCGGTGGGAGATTTCTCCTGTGCGTTGTTGAACAATAAAAATTCGCAGCGTGCGCGTTAAATAAAAGCGGACTGCGAGTCTCTGTGTCCAGTCGGAGTCTTCTGTCTCTCATTGCACATTAGCAGCGATTGGCATGTTCCAGTAGGGAAACACCGCTTCTATCGCTGCGTGCTTTACGCATCCCCAGTTTTAAATGCGAATGCATTTCTTAGTCGGGCTATGTCAGGCATCCGGCGTTGGCGTTGTCCGCGGTGGCCTCGGCAGTTGTTATATTGAGTGGAGAGGAGGAGCGCGCTCTGGTGCGTGAGGGCGCTCGCATCGCGGGAGCTCGGCGGAGCTATATATGAAAAAAAAATTTTTTTAATAAAGAAGAAAAAAAAGAACAAAAGAAAATTAAGAAAAAATTTTAAAAAATAAAAAAAGAAGAAAAAAAAAACAAAAAAAAGCAAGAAAATAAAATAAAACAGGCACTGCGCCGTGCTCCCGACCAGGCTGCAGAAATTAGGCGCCTTTTCCTTCTTCGAACCACAACCACCATATATAAATGGAGTGAAGCGCGCGCGAAATGCATTCACATTTCCTCACGATTCCCTTCGGGGAGGTGGGGGCATTTTTTTTAATCTATGGTTTCGTTGCATCGCGTTTTCTGGGTGTGTATACTACGTGAATAAAAAGAAAATATACGGGTCGTATATCTTCTGTTGCTTATAATCTTCGCGTTTCTTGGAATAAAACACCAGATAAATATAATTTGATGAGGTATTGTTGGCGAACAACAGGGAAAACTGTATGCTTAATGGGAGAAATACTGTCCTATCGTGCCATACATCGTGCGCATGGTTCCCTATTTTCGAACGCCCAGCACGGCACAGCGTGTTTGATATAGCATTTGCCGCTCTGTGCAAAGAAATAGGGAGAGGCTTGTTTACACTTTCTATTGTTTTGCATCCTTGAAATGCACCAGGACTTACCGAAACCGCTGGTTAATGGATTAGTTTCAGCGTCAACGGCGTGAGTGTCTTGCGCAATCTCTCTGCGGAACATGGAACAACAGCTTCGCCTGCCTGCTGCTAAGGTGGAGACGAAAGAAGAGCACTGTGGGCAAAGCTTGCTTCGGAGAAGCGATCCAAGCTGACAGTGACCGGTGCTTCAAGCTGACAAGTACCTGCCCCCAAGGAGAGACGGGGGAGGGAGTGGGGTCACCCCACTCCGTCTCTTTCCTCCTGCGGCGCCGATCCTCGGCGCCGTCTTTAAGCGTGTGTAATGGTCACGCCATAATAAGCGAGTAAAAAAACTTGAAACGCACGCTTAGGTAAGCGTGGGATTCTTCAGAGTGTAGGCGTAAACGGTAAGCGTGGAGAAATATCACGCATACCTTAGGCGTGTAAAAAAAACTTAAAACGCACGCTTAGGTAAGCGTGGGATTTTTTAGAGTGTACTCTTGAGAAAATCTATAAACGCCCTTGTAGCAGTCGTTGATGCTTGTCTGGTCGGACAAGCACGGTACGTTTATAAGCGATGCGCCTGCTGCAATTCTGTCCTTATATAGACTGTGTAGCTCTGAAGTTTGTATTTATTGTTCGCGTAACCGCGGTTCTATGCCGTTGGTATCCGTCATGCGGAACTGCGGCATGGCCCCCTTACGCCTTGTGATTTTCTTTTCCATTCGGCGGCGCCCCAGCTGCTTGCTGTCTCATAACCCTTCGCTTTTTCGTTTTTCATTCTGTCGCCGTGGGCGACTCGGACGCATATTAGAAAAAGCGCTTCTCTAAGTTCTATACCTGGTCATTGCATACCTGCGCACAGGCGAACACTGGAAGTTCTCCTCACCCCATCTATGCTTGCGAGGCGCGCTTGACAAGCGTGAGTGCTGACGAGCAGTGCGGCCCAGTGTTCCGTATTCGATGCAAAGGCACATGATGCCCGCGCGGTGCACTGTTCCAACTAATACCAGCAAATGTAGAGGGTTTTGTTCCCCATTAACCAAATCTTAGTCTTCTCCATATTCACGATCGCTCCAGACGCGTGGCAAAACTGCTTAATCTTCTTGAACACTACATTTATCTGCAGGAAAAATACGCTATGTCGTCATTTGAGCATTAACACATTTAAGCTTAATCAGTATTAAAACATCGCCCTTCGTTCAAACATGCTGATCATGCAAATACTATAGGTAGCGGGAGAACTGCCCTTATGGGAATTAATAGGGTGGTTGTAAAGGACGAGATATGTCACCAAGCTACTATCCCTCGACCTTGGTACCGTGTTTTGTGTCCTTCTGCAGTTCTAATTGCATCTTATGGCATCAGCTTCATGGCGCATTCAATCTTAACTCGATAAAACTATCAAGATGCCTTTCCTACGTTGAGGAATTGCAGGAATGGAATTGAACGGCCCGGCGATTCCCGGAGTGGGAAGGGGCTACGTTTTTTTCATTCCGAGGAATTGAAAGGAATGGAATTGCGGCAAGTTATACAGTGGAACCCCGGTGGTACGATCACGGCTCGTACGAATTTCGGGGGTGATACGAATTTTTGTTTGGTCCCGGCCAAGGCCAATTAGCCTGCAATGTAATGGAGTGCGGTAGTTGCGAACCAATTTTCACCCCGCGACGTTTGATACGAACGTAAGCTACCACGCAGGTACGAATAGGCGCTGCCCGCGCTGTCACGGAAGACAAGGGAATCACGCGCGGGCGCGGGAACCCTAGTGCGGGCATGCACGTGCGCCTGCCCACACACCGATTTACACAGGAGACTCCCGAATTTCGAGCAAACCTCCCAGTTGTGCAGGCACAGATCTCCCGAAAAACATCAACATCATCGCGATAGTGCTCTGGTGTCATGTTGAAAAGCGTACTATGACTTGGAAGGGGCTACTAGCTGTCACGGGTAAACAACACATTTGGTTCGCTAACTATATACACAAGCGCGCACGCACCGTATATTAACGCGATAGCGTTAAAGAGCTCGTTTCGCAGAAATTCCGGCGTTGGCGTCGTTGGTTGTGAGCGAAAAATCAGCATCTTGTCCGTGACCGAAAAATCGAGAAAGATGCAAATAAAATAAATAATTAAAATTTTCGGGTCCTAGTGAGGATCGAAACCGAGTCGCCTGCGTGGCAAGCAGGTTTTCTACCACACAGCCATGCCTCTGCTTGGATGTACTGTGAAAATAACTTCCTCTGCTTGGAAATGCAGTGAAAACAACTTGCATGCTTCGCAAACGCAAGCGTCCTTTATATAGGCGTCGCAATATAACATGTAATATCCCAGGAATATAGCGTGGTACAGGCGTAAATTGCCATCGGGCGTCAGAATATGTGACTATCATAACGATTCCATAGTTTAAAGCCAGCCACCCATTACAAACGGCACACACCTTACTGCGCGTATTCCCTTAACACCACGTAGTGGGTGCATAGCAAGTTCGAAAACATTTCCCACATTTGCCGCGCATAATTTCTCCTGGTTTAAACCATACTACCCATTACATAGTATGCACTAAGTGATTGAAGTACGCAGTAGGGACGGGATATCGCTATCGCGTTCAACTCTTAAAGGCGAAGCTTAAGGGTCCCCCCAATTTTTAAGGCGAAAGCCTTTAATGTCTCATGCTCACGTCCGTCCGGTGTCCGTCCGTCCGTCCATCTGTCCGTCCGGTGTCCGTCCGTCCGTCCATCTGTCCGTGCGTCCGTCCGTCCGTCCGGTGTCCGTCCGTCTGTCCGTCCGTCACTCCGTCCGTCAGTCCGTCCGTCTGTCCGTGCGTCCGTCCGTCTGTCCGTCCGTCCGTCCGTCCGTCCATCCGTCCGTCCGTCTGTCCGTCCGTCCAGCCGTCCGTCCGTCTGTCCGTCTGTCTGTCCGTCCGTCCGTCCGGTCCATCCGTCCATCTGTCCGTGCGTCCGTCCGTCCGTCCGGTGTCCGTCCGTCCGTATGTCCGTCCGTCCGTCCGTCTGTTCGTCCGTCCGTCCGTCCAGTGTCCGTCCGTCCGTCCGGTGTCCGTCCGTCCGTCTGTCTGTCCGTCTGTCTGTCTGTCTGTCTGTCTGTCCGTCCGTCCGTCCGTCCGGTGTCCGTCCGTCTGTCCGTCCGTCCGTCTGTCTGTCTGTCTGTCTGTCTGTCCGTCCGTCTGTCTATCTGTCTGTCCGTCCGTCCGTCCGTCCGTCCATGTCCGTCCGTCCCGTCCATCCGAGCTCTGGCACGGAGCCAGGTGGCCGTCGGACTCTACAGCGCTCGCTCTTTGCTTGCGTAGCTTCGCTGTGCCCAGCGTTTGCAATCATTCGGACCGACGCCGTTTCAATAGACACAGGCGTTCACGGAATACACCTTCGAATTTACAAAGGGCCCGTCAATTTAAGCGCTGGAACGCTATGGCGTTTGCACGATGCACAAAGCACGAGAAAGTACTAACGCATGCGAACGGAGGAAGATTAGTGTTGCGTCTCGCTGCGACTCGCGGTAAAAAATTAAAAAAGAAAACACGCACACATTCGCTTTGTGTGTTATCCCACTGAGAGTGTAAAAGAAAAAAAGACATGGCATAGTCAGTGGAACGGCCACACGCTTTCGCCGAACACACTTTAGAATGTAGAATGTGTCCTTCAATTTTTTTTTTCAAGTACGCACGATCGCTGACATCTAAAAATTTTATTGGCAATCATTCAGAGCAATTCATGACGTTGCTACGGCCCTGAGAAACAATAAACGAAAACGTCCGCCAGTTTTCTTTTTGCCGTATGCTAATTTTCCATGTTTTCTGGCGATACGAATTTCGGATGATACGAATATTTTTGGTGACCCCGCGAGATTCGTATCACCGAGGTTTCACTGTAATTCCTCGGAGTGGAATTGGAATGGAATGGAGGCGCCCATTCCGCAACACTGAAGCCAACAGACACTTAAACGAATGATTACGAATAGGATTTTGCATGTAGTTTTTTTAATTGCAGTGTAATATTGACCGCATGAATTGGAATAAATTAAATTACAAGAAAAAAGAACGGTCCTTTCAGTGGGGCCCGAACCCATAGCCTTCCGCTCCCTGTTCGACTTGTTGGGTATTCCGGTGTGTTTTAAACTCTTGGAGTGTTTGCTAGCACCACTTGAAGCCAAGGCGGCGAGTGTGGAAGATTCTTTCTGCCAGAGGGTGTCACACGGCACGTGATCTTTTCCGCGAGGTGGCAACTGGCCAATAAACCCTCACATGCTATCTAAGGCATCAAGTGTGCCGGAAGGAGGACCGCGCAAGAAAATCATTAATAATGAACAATAGTTCGAGAGGTTCGTATCTTTGTTCGACGCATCAAACGAAAATATGAAACAATTGAACCAAGGAATGCATGCGGGACATTTGTTGTTTCTCTAACAGTAGTGTAGTAATTAAGGCATAAATTGGAATGATTTAAAGCGGACCAAAAAGTTGCGTCGGTGGGACCTGCAATATAACTTTTGAATTACCCTCTATGTCCATTCACTCCTCCACTTTCCAGCGAAGGTGTGCGAGCTCCACAACAGCGTACAAAACTGGGCGAGTTGGTTGAACTTCATGGTTTAAAAAGCAGCGCAAAAAGACGCTACACAAGATGAAGGAGGACACAGGACAAGCGCTGAACTAGCAACTGTCGTCTTTATTAAAAGAAAGCGAATTAATACAAGCATTTTTGCTGCGTGCGCACCCTCTAAGCTGCAGAAATGGTCACGTTTTTTCAAGTAGGCTGATTTTACTATCATGAAGATAGATAGATGGGGCGGAAATGCAAGTATCATGATTTTTCTTGATGTGGAAAGCTTCGATGATTTCACGTGATCTTTGATCCATGTGCCTGAAGATGACATGCGTACGATCAAACAAATGTTTACAGCCACATGAGCGACAATGAGAAGACAAATGTGATGTGGGTGCAGGGTTGCCGTTGGTGGCTACTTTGCGCCAAATTGGCTACTTTTCGACCCCGTCCGGCGAAAAAATTTGCATTTGGCGCCATGGCTATTTTCTGGCTACTTTTAAAGTGCTGATTTGGCGCATTAAGTAGCCATTTCTTGTCATTTTTGCAGAAGAAATACATTGTTTTTAAGCTTTTCTCTCGCTTCAGCGGATGCCTACGGTCGTCCTCCGCCCACCAGTAGGCTGGTGCACATCGAGGCACACTTACGCGACGCTTAGCGCGTCTCCAAATACGGAGTGGTGAAGTTGCATGCATGGTGACGAACGCGTGGCCAGCTCGGTGCTCAAGCTTCCCGCCATCTATTGTGATGCTACGCGCAGGTTTTACGAATAATTTTGATGCGCAGCACGTGTTCACGTGTAAACGTGGGAAAACAGACATCTGCTACAAAACTTTAGCTGGCCTGTTCATCTACAACCAGAATTTGGTCTGCAGCTTCAACGAAAATCTGTTTCAACTTACATGTTCCTACTGACTCGCTGGCTGGAATATTCTAATATAACTTTGTGTCTGGCAAGAACTCATATTTTCTACATAAAATATATGCACGCGTAATGAATTTGTCATAATTCGTTCAAATAATTTATTGCCAACTTGTCGGTGGCTTTGTATGGTCTTACTCATTCAAATTGGTATTATTTATTGATCAATACAAAAGAATCTGCTCGTAATAAACTTCTGTTCCATTTGGCTACAAATATGGCGATAATATTAAATGGCATGGCTACTTTGGCTACTTTTCGCTTTAGTTCTGGCTCCTTTTCAAGTCCACCCAACGGCAACCCTTTGTAGGTGTGCCCTTCAATGTGTTGCTGTGTTGGCGGAGCCTCTCGTTAAGGCAGGCGCCAGTCTGTCCTATATATACTTTTCCACATGTTAATGGGATATTGTAAACAACACCACACACGCACGTTACAAATCGAGTGCGATGCTTAACGGAGCACACATTCTTTTTTGCTGAACCTGCCATCGTTCTATCTACAGCGGTGCATGCTCTCCCAACCTTACCGCGAGCGGAGAACACAACATTTACGTCAAAGCCTTTTGTAATTTTTTTGAGCCTGTGTGATAGTCCATGAACATATGGAATGACAGCGAAATTCTTAGGCTTATCAGTGGAGCTTGTGCGTTGCCTAGACCGTGCTGCAGATAGCTTCAAAGATTTTAGCAACCTGAGGGAAATACATGATAAGGTTCAACTTGGGAAGCCCGCATTTTTTAACCGAGCCAACTGCTCCTGAAAGCTGGCCTCGACCTTATGGTGACAAGACTTGTTAAGGGCAGATTTTAGCGAATTGAAGGCAATGCCATTCTTCACTATCTTAGAGTGTCCTGATGAATAGCTCAAGAGTGATTTTTTGCACGTGGCGAGAAACACCAGCACAGATGGTCCGGTTCAGTATACAGACACAGATCTAAAAATCTAATAGCACCATTGACGAGCAATTCAGTCGTGAACAGCAGCCCAAAGGCATTGTCTTTGAATATACTCTTTACGTCATGCATTAGGGAAGTACAAGCGTCACTCGGCAGGAAGATTAAAAAGTCATCGACGTAGCGAAATATCTTAATAACTAGACCTTGCACCTCCTTTTCTATCGCGCGATCAACAAAAGACAAAGCAATATTACTGAGTACAGGCGCCACTTTTGAACCAATGCATGTCTGTTGTTGATCGCGCGATAGAAAAGGAGGTGCAGGGTCTAGTTATTAAGATATTTCGCTACGTCGATGACTTTTTAATCTTCCTGCCGAGTGACGCTGGTACTTCCCTAATGCATGACGTAAAGAGTATATTCAAACACAATGCCTTTGGGCTGCTGTTCACGACTGAATTGCCCGTCAATGGTGCTATTAGATTTTTAGATCTGTGTCTGTATACTGAACCGGACCATCTGTGCTGGTGTTTCTCGCCACGGGCAAAAAAATCACTCTTGAGCTATTCATCAGGACACTCTAAGATAGTGAAGAATGGCATTGCCTTCAATTCGCTAGAATCTGCCCTTAACAAGTCTTGTCACCATAAGGTCGAGGCCAGCTTTCAGGAACAGTTGGCTCGGTTAAAAAATGCGGGTTTCCCAAGTTGAACCTTATCATGTATTTCCTCAGGTTGCTAAAATCTTTGAAGCTATCTGCAGCACCGTCTACGCAACGCACAAGCTCCACTGTTAAGCCTAAGAATTTCGCTGTCATTCCATATGTTCATGGACTATCACACAGGCTCAAAAAAAAATTGCAAAAGGCTTTGACGTAAAGGTTGGGAGAGCATGCGCCGCTGTAGATAGAATGATGGCAGGTTCAGCAAAAAAGAATGTGTGCTCCGTTAAGCATCGCACTCGATTTGTAACGTGCGTGTGTGGTGTTGTTTACAATATCCCATTAACATGTGGAAAAGTCTATATAGGACAGACTGGCGCCTGCCTTAACGAGAGGCTCCGCCAACACAGCAACACATTGAAGGGCACACCCACATCACATTTGTCTTCTCATTGTCGCTCATGTGGCTGTAAACCTTTGTTTCATCGTACGCATGTCATCTTCAGGCACATGGATCAAAGATCACGTGAAATCATCGAAGCTTTCCACATAAAAAAAATCATGATACTTGCATTTCCGCCCCATCTGTCTATCTTCATGATTGTGAAATCAGCCTACTTGAAAAACGTGACCATTTCTGCAGCTTAGAGGGTGCGCACGCAGCAAAAATGCTTGTATTTATTCGCTTTTTTTAAATAAAGACGACAGTTGCTAGTTCAGCGCTTGTCCTGTGTCCTCCTTCATCTTGTGTAGCGTCTTTTTGCGCTGCTTATTTAACCATGGAGCTCCAAAAATGCGATACGAGAGAAATAGAGATATGAATGAAAAAAAAAAGGCAAGAAAAAGTGTTGAATGCAAACAATAGTTTTTTTTTCTTATAATCTTTGGTCGAGGCTCTTCGTTTCATAAACACACTTCCCGTGTATGCGCAGTAACTAATCTGCCAATTTTCAATTTGGCGTTTTCAGCAATAACCCAAGTTGTCAAATTGAAGCCAAAAGTGAGAATGGCAGGGTGCGGGGGGCGGCTTAGCGTCACCGTGTGAGTTCCCCGAAAAGAAGTGCATATTAATAATAAGCCCGCGCAGAAGAGTGCAGCACAATACAAGGAGGGCCACAAGAGAAAACGCTGAACTAATACTGAATGGTTTATTGCAATCTAGCTGGAATGAATAAAGAGCAAAACTACATGCGTGCACAGCCCTTGCCATTCCTAGGCAACCCAAACTCTAGGTTGTCAATCGCCTCGCTTTGTTTTGTACTCTCCTTGCGTTCTTCTGTTTCCCATCCGCCCGAAGATAATGCTAAATAATGTAACTGCTTGGGTATACATTTCGGCCGGTTCCCAGAACTAAAGCTTTGTTATACTTTGACTCTGAGCGAGGCAGCTGCTGTCGGGCTTTTCGCAATGTGGGCTGGGCCAACACAATGACGCTGTGAATATTGAAAGTTCCTTGGTGCGCGTCAGCGCCGACGTGAGAATGGATAGGCGTTTGAAAAGGAAAGAAAAGGAAAATACGAATGAACAGGTGTTGCTATGTTGCTGCTTGTATCCGTATGGGCTGAACTGCAGGCCTGCAATGAACATGGCCTCGACCGCTCCCAAAGCGGATATTCCTTGTGAGCCCTTCCGGTCACTTTTACTGTGCCAAGAGCGATTACGCCCCAATAGCCCGCACACTGCTTGGGGCCGACACCAAATATCATTTTGACACGACTTGCACGTGTGACACATCTGTAGCTCATACAAGAACACACGCATTCAAGTCCTTTCACTTACACCAGAGACACAAGAGTAAAGTGCGCGAGAATTAGTCATCTTTAGCACTAGATTTCGTACTATGCCTCACTATACCGTTCATCTATCAATTCAACAAGCAACATTTCGTCTTCGTCACGCGACAACGTTCACGCATCCGGGCCTGGGTCAACATAAATTGTTCTTCCCACTTGCCTGTAGTTAATGAATGTCTGTATACTACATAAAATATGACGTGACACTAATGTTGCATCCTGCGCGATGCATAAAAAACCTAGAGAACGCTTCAGCTTCGCCTTCAAGAATAGAAGGTGATAGCGTAAGCGGGCGCCGTGCGCATTGCCTTCTGAACCGCTTGCAAACTGTCCTACAACGCCTACCGCTGGTACAGTTGCGTAGTGCCGACTACATCCATACTTCTTCATCTCACGAATCAGCGAAGGGACCTCTACGGGACCGTAATGAAACAAGCGAAACTACGCAGCTGCTCACTTTGTTGATACTTTTGCTGCTGATGATCATCAAATATGTCTGCACGCTTTGTAATGGGTGAGTCTTTAAAACACCCACTCGTCGCGCAATTCACATGTTTTGACGGCTGATGTGATTGTACACTTCTGTCACGCAATATTAGATGTGTTAATGGCATGCATCGCACGACACAACATTTACAGTGAAATCTCGATGATACGATCACAGGTCATACGAATTTCGGGGTGATACGAATTTTTCTTTGGTCCCGGCCAAGGTCCATTGGCCTGCAATATAATAGAGTACGGTTTGCGAACCGATTTTCAGCCCGCGACGTTTGATACGAACGTACGCTACCGCCCAGGTACGAAGAGGTGCTGTCGGCGATGTCACAGAAGACGCGCCAAGTGTGCGAGCGCGGCAACGCAAGCGCGGGCACGCGCGCCGCACCGCCAAATCGTTAGAATCATGGCGTAAGAAAAATAGCTTTCTTACGGTCAGAATAAACCTTCAGAGACGCGCCACGGTCTCCGAAATTATGTGCGCCAATCTTTGAGGCTCTAGTGTGCCTCCGTGTGCCTGCGCGTTTAGATCAAAGAGGGAATTGGTGCCATGCTTTTGTTCTAACGCGTCGACGAGGGCTGCTGTCTTTGTACTGTGCTTACACGTGCCTGCTTCGTGCATCAGACATCTTATGAAAGCTGGGCGAGGAGCGAAAGAAGGCGAGGACACTCTTGGCAAAGAAGTCAGGCCTCACAACCCCAACACCTCCACGATAACGAAATCATAACATAGGACCGTGGTTCCGAAACTTTGCGGCCTTGATCTATCGCGTCAAATCGCTTCTTCCGTTACTTTCGCCGCAGTACTCCGTTTTCATGCGAAAAAGCCTACAAAAATTTGGAAGAAGCTACTGCTGTCGCGGGTCACAACGCACCTGGTTCATTAAACAAGCGCGTACGGGCCGTACATTTACGATTGCTGGTATGATTCCTGACACCTAAAAACCTAACTGACAATCATTCTCAGTTCTTCCTGACGTTGCTGCGGCCCTGAAAAACATGAAATGAAAATGTACGCCAACTTCCTTTTGTCGCATGCTAATTTTCCATGCTTTCTGGTGATACGAATTTCGGATGATACGAATATTTCTTGTGGTCCCCTGAGATTCGTATCACCGAGGTTTCACTTATATGGCTTTTTTTTCCAAAGCAGTTTCAAGCAATGTCGTAGCTTTGTGGTATAACACCTGCTTCCCATGTAGAAGGCCCGGGTTCGATTGCCACTCGAGCTCAACATTTATATTTTTTCGTTTTATTTGCACCTTTCTTGATTATTCGGTCACGGGTATTGCTGAATTTCGCTCACAACCAACGACGCCGACACCGACGCGGACAACGAAACCGCAATTTCTGCGTAACGAGCTCTTTAACACTAGCACGTTAATATGAATATTACTCTGTCGGAGATTGTGGGTTGCATAGGATGAAACTCGCGCAGGATAAAACGCCCTCTCGTTGGACAGTCATTCTTTTAAATTCTAAATATGTCTCTTCTGTCAGTATATATCTCGCAACTTTCTGATTAAACTTTCAGTTGGTAGTAAGCGCTTGTCCGTGTCTTTCCTGTCCCTGTCTACGTATCGCGCTCGTACTTGAAAATCAATCATGGGCAGACGCGATCTTTATTGAATGCGCGGCCCACTGCAACACAGCTAAATGCTGCGAATGTCTATGACGTTTAAAAATATGCAATAAATATGCCATGCAATTTCACGGCTGCGGTGCCACGAATTTTGTAGTCCACGTTATGTTCGCGTACATTCAAGCTTTCTCGATGATAGTGTCGATGCTCCTTAACGTTAAAGTCTACCATAATCCCGCACTTCGTGGCGAATTTTGACCTCCTACTTTCAAATACGAGTCACTTGTAATCCAGTAAGCATACCTTTTTATTCGAAACCGTAAGAGATTGTTATCAACAACTGCCCGTGGAAGAGATCCCGTGTGGGAAGGAAAGCCCAGCCGTAACTCACACCTCTCATTAATAAACAATGAGCTGGCGTACAAACGCTCCTGCATTGAATGAACTGTGAGTAGTCGTTAGCGTAAACTTGACAGGTAGTGCTGATAGTAACGCCTAACAGGGGTATATAGGCCCATAAGTTGGCAAAGGAAGGAAGCTCACTCAAGTAATATCTTTATCGCTTGGGACTCACTAGGACTAGGACCCGCTAAAATTGTCCTGAAACGAACTCAGACTCAGACCCACCAAAATTTTCATGAACCGCAGTCGTTCTGACTCAGACTCACTAAAATTCTTCTGAATCAGACTTACTCGGACTCAAACTCATCAAATGATTGCTCAGCCAGGCATCGCCAAGGCTCAAACTTACGGCTGTATCTGAGTCTGAGCAAGTCGACTGACAACCGAGTTAGCCGCGGTATGCGCCTAGGGCGAATCATGTCGCCGCAGTTCGGCCCTCAAGGTATTTACCTGCGTTTGCATGCCGAGCACTCAAGTGCTTGCACAACGAAGACTACGCGAGAGATCGGACAGGCCGCGTGACGTGGTCACTGTATTTCGACACAGCGGACTCTGTTGCTTTCATTAAACTCTTTCGTGCTGCAGTCACTACTATACAAGATGGTCTCTGGTATGCCCGTGCCACGCCCGTACGCGTGAAAGTCATCATAGCTGCACCCCACGGTCTGAAGGCATCTCGTTGTTTTGATCGAGCTGGTCACCCTGACTGACCAGATGTGAATCCCATGGCGATGAAAACCACTTCGTGGGGATGCGCCCGGCGTTCAAGCATTACTGCGTGTAGGTTACCGACAGAGAACAAGCCGAGTCCGGTGTTCGTGCCCGGGCACGACTGTTTAGCAGGCGGTTAATGAACTGCAGTGTGCATAGGCAGCCCTCACGAGCCGGGCCTCCTGAGCTCCGTGCTCAGCAGGTGTCAAGATGAACACGTGGGTTCTGTGGTGAATCCGGCCGAAAGCAGCAATCAGAGCTGCGCACAATTAGGCCCAGTTTCTTGCGTCATGCCGTCGTAGTTGCGCCGCACATCGGCGCCACCTCGAAGGCGGTTTATGGGCACGAGCTATTAGAGGCGAAGCAGCTTAGAGCGGAGCTCAATCCGGTGGTGTGCGGCCTGACCACCCTTACTGCGCATGCGCCAACTCTCCCCCCTCTCCTCGCGTCAGCGCGAGGAGGTGGGAGAAGGTGGGGTGGAGGAGGTGGCGTGAGTGCTGTCTCCGCTTCGTTTCTCCTCTCCCGTTTCTCTCTCTCCGGCGCAGTTGTGCGCTCGTATATAATGCGACGCGCGCTCGCTCCGTTGCACTCTCCTTCGCAACGGCGCTATGGATGTCAACGTCTGCGCCAGTTGTAGCGGCAACGGTAACGTAAGCTGTGACAGCAGCGCAAGCAGCGTAAGCAGGACCGCAGACACACAACTCGACAGACAAATCAAACATACACGGAAACATACAAATGGAAACACAAGTGAACACCAACGTTGTTTTGCATCCCCACATGGTTCCCTTTAGTGGGAGATGGTGTAATTTTTTTTGTCGTCCGTCCAGGCATAGCGAGAGCTAAGCAAATTGATGGTTTCCACCCTAGCACGGACATTGCCCTGAAAGCCAAGGGACTGCGGTAGTTCTTATGCAGGCGGTGATAGTATTGCTTCACGAAATAAACCGGAAGTTAGCGTGGTAAAGCGGCCCTTTTGTCAGGCAGCAACGATATGGCCTGCATGACATCCGTGAGCTTGTTAAGTGAGGCACTCGTGGAGCCAGGGATGTGTCCTCGGTGTATACGGCGTCCCAAGTATTACGCAGCGGCGCGGTCAGTGGACGAGGAAGCGTGGACGGTATCTCTTGGTGGCTCAAATCATTCCGGAGTCTTGGACAAGTTCTCACCAGGAGAAGCGTGAACACCAACCCCAGGCAACAGGAGCCCGTGCGCCGTAGTGGCACGTAGTGGCACGACAGTGTCGCCGTAATCCCCCCCCCCGAGCCACTGAGTAGGCATTAACGCCGTCCCCGAATGGTTCTATAGCTGGTCGTGGTCTCAATGATCGAATAAACCTGGACGGAGGGCCCGTGGATGGAGGGCCCGTAACGATGAAGAGCCATGAAGACACGTGTTTTCTGCCTTAAAAGACCGGTGACACCAAAATTCAAAACCCAAAGTGTTTGTGCTGTATGATTCCCGTGCATGCATTGACAGTTTCAACCGACTATTACCTGCACGCGGTCTCTTCCTCATATTTTGACTTCGTTGCAAAGTAATCGCGGGCTGTAATTTGAGTTTGCAGCACCCGGTGACATCGCCACTAGTATTACATGGTAAGCGGATACTCGGACCAACTGTGGCCTTATGCCCATTCCGCAGTCCTATTTATCATTGTCAATTTATTATATATGGTCACAGGGCTCACGATTAGGGGGGAAGGTGGCAAAATTAATCGAATTGCCCCACCCCACCCACCGCTCGTCGAGTACAAGAGACCGGATGTCTCACAATGGATGAAAAAAAGAAAAATGATGCGATGATGTGCTTCTCAGTACAACCTGCCCTTCGTGTCTGACTTGTCGGGAATAAATACGGGAAGTAAACAGTTCGCAGAATTCGACCTCACGGGACTTCAGCCGCCATAATTGCCACAAACGTGCATGATGGGACAGCTCCGACTGTGTAAAAGTATGAGGTAGATATTGCGGCCAGGGGTGGGGTTCCCACCGTTTCCCGTGAGCAAATTTATCATCTTTATATTTCTCGTGTTGTGTTATTGTATTCTCTTCTCTATTCTCATCAATTCTTCATTACACGATTTAACATGAAAGTGTGCCGCCCTCCACGAAGACTTCACTCATGGCCTCCGAGATGGCGCGCGCGCGACGGGTTTCTCTCCGGCCGTCCCAATCGCCGCGCTCCCCAGCAAAAAAACGTACATCGCGTCGCGCGCCCGGCTGCCGCGAGATGGCGCACTCACTTGGGATTCCGGCGGCAGCGGAGACCGCGGCAGAAAGCAGAGCGCGCGGGATTAGAGCGTGCGCATGTTTTTTTTTTCTTTGTGGTGCCGTAATCTTCGTGCAGTATTTACTGCGTAGACTCGTTGTGCTTCGTTCTGTGGATAGTTCCTATTTTAAATGCGAATGCATTTCATAGTCGGGCTATGTCAGGCGTCCAGCGTTGGCGTTGGCGTTGTCCGCGGAGGAGGAGGAGGAGGACAGGTTGAGGAGGTGACCACCCTTACTGCGCATGCGCAAACCCTTTCAAAAAAAAAATAAAAATAAAAAAAACCTCCTCTTTCCCTCTCTCTCTCCCCTAGGCATCCCTCCCCGCGGCAACCACACCCTCACTGCGCATGCGCCTCCCCTCCTCTCTCCCCCTGCTACGCTTTCCCCTCTCTCCTCTAGGCATCCCTGCCCGCGCCGTCCACACTCCCACTGCGCATGCGCGTCCCACCTCTCTTCTCTCCTACGCTCCCCCCCCTCTCTTCTCTAGGCATCTCTGCCCGCAGCGTCCACACTCCCACTGCGCATGCGCGCCCCCCTCTCTCTCTCCTCTCCTACGCTCCCCCCCCCTCTCCCTCTCTCGCCTCGCGACGCCGACACAGGCAGCGTCTGCTAGTGAGTTTCTTGGTTGAAAAAACCGACTGCTCGCGCTGCACAACCGTTCACTGGCCACCCCGTATATATGGCAATGAATCTTGACCTCCAAGGTGGTGCCGGTGGGAGATTTCTCCTGTGCGTTGTTGAACAATAAAAATTCGCAGCGTGCGGGTGAACTAAAAAGCGGACTGCGGCGGAGCTCGGCGGAGCTATACATGAAAAAAAAAATTTTAAAAATAAATAAAAACAATTAAAAAAAACAAGAAAAAGCAAAAAAAAAGGGCGCTGCGCCTTGCTCCCGACCGGGCTGCAGAAATCAGGCGCCTTTTCCTTCTTCGAACCACAACCACCATATATAAATGGAGTGAAGCGCGCGCGAAATGCATTCGCATTTCCTCACGATTCCCTTCGGAGAGGTGGGCGCATTTTTTTAGTTTACATTTTAGTTGTACTTATGGTATTGTATTCATGCAGCACTGAGCTGTCTTATGCGAATAATGCTTTTCTTACGTCTTCGCATTTTTTTTTTTTTAATTTCCTCGCATGCATTGCAGTGCATTGATCGTTGCGCAGTGCTTACCAGCAGCTTTGCGTGCGTGATTTTTTCATGATCTTTGTTTTCACTTCAGTTTTACGATGTATATTGACTGCATGAATGCCACAATCTGCCACTTCACTCTGTGCGGATAATGCTTTATTTATGCCGATTTCACTTTTTTACTTCTTTACGCTGCTGTGACGGCATTCACCTGTTATACAATGCCTGTAAAGCATTCCGCATAGAAGGAAGTGCCTGCAGTTTGTCAATAAAGGAAATATAAGCAAAGTGTTCCTAATGGAAAATATGAGTGCTGCTGTACGTGTGTTTTCATTTCCCTATATGTTGTAACAGCGAAGGAAAAAATGCACAAAGGAAGCAAGCACCGATACCTGCTTTTTGCGATACTGCTTCCAAACGGACTGCTTCCATCGAAGGCCTTAAATCTAGCTTACAACATTATCAACGTATCTATTGTGCGCTCGGGGCCAGTGGTCGGCTGAAGCCCTCAAAGAACACGTAGGCGACAAGAAAAACGCGTTTAATTTACGAAGGCCCGGCAACGACTGATCGGTCTTTAGCGGCAGGGCGAGCGCGAGCCCCGGGCGTCATCACGCCCAGCCTCATCATCGTTCTTTTTTTTTCTTCTCCTTCGCTAGCGCCCCCCATACTACACAGCCCGCAAATTTCGAAGTATGATAAGTTTCTAGCACATGCGGATCTCTCGCAGAGGCATCGCTTTTCTGAGTTCTCTAATAAATGCGGCGCAAATCTACAGCAAAAAAAAAAAAAAAACAAAAAAAAACAAAAAAAAAAGCCCATTTGAGAATTGATAGGCCCCGGCATTGACTTGGCCTCTCGTACACCTTGACCAGACATTTTCAAATCAGAGCGAGGTTAATAAAAGCGCAAAACCATTTTTTCCTCGCCACATGCAAGCTGCGCCAACAGCGCGGCAGCTTTTCCGATCCCAAGTAAGTGCGCCGCGGTGCGGAGAAAAGAGCGGGCCACGCCCACCTCGGGAAATACGCTCTCTCCGTGCGATTGGGACGGCCGGAGAAAAAACCCGCCGCGCGCCCGCCATCTCGGAGGCGATGCTTCACTGTGCCGGAAATGACGTTGGCAAAATGCACGACATCACCCAACAAACCACCAACCTCCCGAAAATGTCCCAAAAAGGTTTTGGTGGGACATATACTACTTCATAAGAATACGCAGCGCTAAAACGACACAACACACGGCGAAAACAAGGACGGGCGCTGACTGCCAACGTTTGTTTATTGTGCGTTTAACAAATATATAGAGGGCAAAATAGAGGGGAAAGGGAAACTGGGAAGGAAGAGAATTTGTGCGCATGGGTATGACGGTGACATTGGAACAAGATGTTTATGATTATTAGCTGAGATAGCGGAATTCCTTGTCTGTTAGGGTGAGCGAAGGGGCACTGACACACTGCGCGCCTTTGTACATCATCGTGTAGGTCTCAAAGATTTCACGTGCTGTGTTGTCCTTATATCTGCGCAACACTACTGCCTTTTCCAACAGCGGAGAGCAGCCACAATCTGCGCAATGGATAGCTAAATTGCTGCCGTGCTTATTCTTGACGTTCTTTCGGTGCTCCCGTAGACGATCATTAAGACAACGTCCAGACTGGCCGATGTACGATCTGCCACAAGTCGTGGGAATTTCGTACACGATTTCTTTCTTGCACGGCACATAGGGAGGGGCGTGGGCCTTCTTGAAGGTTTTGAAGTCGGTAGGGTTCGCGTTCACGCGTTTGCACCGGGAGGAGAGTTTGTTCGGAGCCGAAAACACTACATTCACACCCGCTGTTCCAGCAGCTTTCTTAATTCGATGGAAGACTGTATGGACATAAGGGATGACAGTCAGCGGGTGTGAATGTAGTGTGAATGTAGAATTCCGCTATCTCAGCTAATAATCATAAACATCTTGTTCCAATGTCACCGGCATACCCATGCGCACAAGTTCTCTTCCTTCCTAGTTCCCCTCTTTTTTGCCCTCTATATATTTGTTAAACGCACAATAAACAAACGTTGGCAGTCAGCGCCCGTCCTTGTTTTCGCCGTGTGTTGTGTCGTTTTAGCGCTGCGTATTCTTATGGATCCTTAACAACGAGCTCGCCTCAACACCCTCTTAAGTCATATACCACTACCCAGAAAAACCCTACAGCGCCAAAAAACGTCCCGAGCAGTGGCGTACCAACTTCGCGAGTGGGGGGGGCCAAGCCTTCCTCACTCCGTGGGCCATATATATATATACACAAACAGACGAGAGAACTGCGTTCGCAGTCAATTTGATGTGATCTTTCATATACACATATAGAATATGCTTAGCAGCGTTTCACAACAAAAAGTACAGTCAGTATTACGTAGCATACACTAGGACAACCATGTTATGGATGTAATAGTATTAAAAGCAACACTTTTTATACATTACCCACACAAGTTTATGCATGAATACAATATGCTGATGGCAGCTTCCGCACTAGTAAGGTTTCTTTCATTCAATGAAATTTCGTTAACGTCATGGAGCTGCTCACGAAGAATTGCGTTTTTTAATGTAGGTAGCAGTGACTGCACCATTTCTTTTCCGTTATTACTACTACACTTTCTTGCACATATTAAGGCTTCCATATCTTATATTTTGTCTTGTTTGCTCCTATAGTAATAGTCTTCCTATTGCATTATTAGTATTACTATTATTAGATGACTATAATTTCTAACTTCTCAACCACAAGTTGTTTTTTTAAGTAAGAATTTGTAGTGTTAGGGCCGTAGCACATTCTTCATAGTAATCGTATATGTATTTGCAACATTGCTTGGAGGGCCCTCCGGCCCCTTCAAGTATACAGGGTGTCCCAGCTATCTTTAGCCAAGGGTTGAAAAATACAATATTTGAGGCAGGCGAGTGAAATCAGTTGAATATTGCTTACAGCTAGCTTGCGCACTACAGGCAATTTTTTTCTTTTGTAATTAACGAATTTGTTAATTAGAATTAATTTACTATCTTGATAAATCTTGACTTTTCGCAAGAAACGGCAGTTGCAAAGTTCGAGGGCGTCTTCAGAAACCCCCCTTGCATCATTTGCGATAAAGAAAGTTTTACGCGTACCATTTTTTCCGTGCTGCAAAGAAAGCCCGCGAAATACAAAAAATACCACGTGACTAGCGCATTCGCGCGCCGCGACCGTGCTGCTCTCAGCCGTGGTTTGAGCGAACAAAATCAGCTGCGACCACGAACCGCCCGCTGCGTTGCAGCAGTAGGCCGATAAGTTTACGGTGGTTTCTTCGCCCTGCACAGTCACGCGCGCCAACTGGCTGGCGACGGGCCAAGAAACCACCATCAACTTATCGGCCTACCGCTGCAACGCAGCCGGCGGGTCGTTGTTCGAACTCTGGAACTTTGGAACTCTCATTTCTCGCGTAAAGTCAATATTTATCAATTTAGTAAATTAATTCTAATTAACAAATTCGTTAATTACAAAAGAAAAAATTGCCTGTAGTGCGCTAGATAGCTGTAAGCAATATTCAACTGATTTCACTCGCCTGCCTCAAATATTGTATTTTTTAACCCTTGGCTAAAGATAGCTGGGACACCCGGTATACGCCTGTGCAAACGGTGTAAGAACAAATTTTCTTACAAAGAAAATGTGTGTCAATATACCGTTAAACTACCCAGCATTGTTTCCATGTGCTTGGTCTTTAGCTGTTTGTCGTTGGTCAAAATTTTTTTCAGTCATGCACAAAGTACCTGCTCGTAACGCGATGACTACATAAAAAATAAGAGAATACACTATTTTTAATATGCCATATTTTCACCATCGGTTTTCAGCCATTCGTCAAAAATTTTTGTTGTTTCATAAGATTGCGTGCTCGCTACGCGACGTCACAAATCTGTGAAACCTGGCGGTGTTAAAATGACGTGTGCACACTAAACAGCGCACTGCTACGCTGACCAATACCTAAACAATTTTGGAGCAGCCTGGCAATGTCTCATTCTGAATGTTCCAAGAAGGCTGCACGCCGATCGCATTGGCAATGACTGCTTATAGCAACTGGTGAGACGGGTTCATATTAGTATAATAAATATTTTCTGTTGTAGTATAACGATGTTGAGCTCTTTGACCGCATATTCAACTCTGTGAACTCACCCTTGCCGAGAGAGAGAGAGGGATGAAAAGAAATAAACAGCGCTGCTTGCGCGTGCTTATTTGCCGGCCTAGTATTTTATCCCGAACAAGTCAATTCGAGATGACTCAGGACCAACTAGCCGGGCCATTAATTCAGTCTCCGTATACGTACAGTCCTGAAAACCGTGGACCTTGAGCATTTCCCTGGTGCAGTATATGAAGTTGCGGGGGGAAGCATGAAAGTTTGGCTTCCCGATGTGGCCGAGTCCACTGCCTTTTTCCCTTGTTCCAAGCTGGTGCTGCGAGCTACCATATGATAAGCAACGCGAACAGATTAAACGGAAAGTAAAGTGCAACCTTCTTTAGCTCCCCCAATGTGGCCCAACTAAAAGACTGCTATTCCTGTCCGATGAAAAAAATTAGTTTGCTCGGAAGAGCGTTTGATTGGTCCTTAAAACGTTTACTCGTTCCTTCCCGTATTTGCGTAAGCGATTATGTAAACTTGAGGCCATGAAGAGCAGAATAAAGTCATGACAGAATGCTCTAACGTTATAGAGCCCCTACTCAGCAATAGCCTTTTCTGCAATGTTGTAGCGCACAGCGCGCAAGCGTCCCATAGGCGGCCCGCACCGCAGAGAACCTACAGTGCGTGGTCATGATACACGGAAGACAACCTCCACAGCGGAAGCGTAAGACAAATTTCATGATATAATTAAGTGATTATATCACATATTTACTGTGTAGAAGCAAAACACAGTGTCCCTCAGTGTGCAGCTGAAAGTGAGCAAAGATAGGGGGGCTACGCCCCCCTATCTTTGCTCAGTGGGGGGGGGGGGGGGATATACGCTATGGTCCCGAGTACGTTTTAGCAACCAGCAATTTCCATCTTTGTTGTCCTCCCAGAGACCTCCAAATAAGGGTTTGACGTTAATGAATCGGCTCCTGTTAAGAATAACGAAGCGGTTTTTCGTGTGTATCATCTACACACTTAAATGCACATGCCAGTCAAATTTCGTGCACTTAAATCCAGTGGTGTAGCCATGGGCATGCGCGGGAGTGGCACACCAGTGAAAACAATTCATGGATGTGTCACTCCCGCCCCTCGCTACACCACTGGATTTAAGTACACGAAATTTGGTTTGCAGGTGCACTACACATGCAAACAAAAAAAAATGCGTTTCGTTGTACTAATGAATGTTTGTGACATGTGTGCAAAGTAAACAAGGTTTGCTTTGAAAACTGATTACACTCATTGCAAAGATACATTTTAATGAATGCCCAGAATCTTGAGGATTGGCATAAATAACTATGTAAATACAGAAATTATTCATTTTCAGCTGATCTTGAGCAATCTAGTCCAAATAGAAGAATCTTCGTTGCAATGCTTCTCCTCTTGCTCTGTTTTTAAATATCTGGAAGAAAGCAGTACCAGAGAACACAAACTTCAGACACCTACAGCATGTTAACACTCTGTGTACCCTTCTGCGTGCGCCTTGCCCTCGAAACTCATGTGCGGCAGGGGCTCCGGAAGTGTATCTGATGTGTGGGGGCGACACCGTGGTTGAGTGTGTGTATACATATATATATATATATATATATATATATATATATATATATATATATATATATATATATATATTTTCTTTTTTTTTCACGAATGAGGACGAGGTTTCTGGTTACATGTATGACGCGACTGCCTGGTGAGGTTTTTCACGGCTGCCGGCAGAAAATACACTCCCTACATTCCCCATCTAGTTCGCTCATAGCACCATCGGCCTTTTTTTTAGTGTGATTTATGCTTCACCGAAATCTGTATCGCCCAGACGACTCTGATGCCATCTCATAAAGCCACCAAAACACGTTTACCTGAAATAACAAACGCAAAATCTTGAGCTGTATTAGCAGGAAAGGAAGTATTGTTGTAGCTTACCGCGTCATTGAAGCCGACATTGAAGTCGATGTTCTTTGTACGCCTTTTCTCCCGAGGTAGTGGGTAAAATATGTGCCTATAGATGTTTTCTGGTGTAACTTTCCAGCTTGGGCGCCTGATACTCACAGCCAATTTGGGACCTTAAAGGTGCGTTAACGAGAAATATGAAGTTGTGCTAGAATGAACAGGGAAAATGCATGCAGTTTTGGTTGGGTGTGGAAAGATGACTTATTTGTGGGTATATTTGTAAGCCAAGAACGAATATCTCTTACTACATTTCTCTCGCCCCAGACTCGGTGTTGAAGCGATGTCGTCATGTATCTCATTGCTCTCAGCGAATTAGAAGGCGCCATGATACGTCACCATATGCGCGAATGGCCGCTGCATGGCCGCGGCTTTTGTGATTGGCGCGATGTACGTGGTTGCAGACGTCAAACATCGCAGCGTAGATCTCGCCAGGGAAGCAGGATTGCATTTCACTTAGTCTGAAATGATATTCGAGCTATCGGGGCAGCTATTTCTGTGCACGATGTCTGGCAGCAGCCGACGGCAAGCGAAGCCTCGTTTCGGTCGACGGAAAGCGACGCGTACGAGACGAACGGTCTCCCACCATCTGCTAAAGGATCTCCTTTTCCTTCTTTATCTTGGGGCAATCATTTGACAAAGCGTCGTGGCACCCGACGCAATTGCGGCACTTGAGTACAGTGGAAGCGCAGGAGTCTGCAGCATGTGGTTCGGCGCAGCGCGAACAAATTATCGTGCTCCGACACACGGCGCTTACGTGTCCAAACCTCATACATTTGTGGCATTGGAGTGGCTTTGGAATGAACGGTCGTACAGGATGCCGAAAGTGGCCTACCTTGACATGCGAGGGCAGAGATTCACCCTTAGATGTTATTTTTATACAGCGAGATGTGCCCATGCGAGACATATGTATTATATCGATGCCATCAACCATTGGCTTCACAAGAGTGGGCAAGTCTGTGCTGGAAACAGAGATGTCCACATCGTAGATGACACCAGCGGTGGTGCCATTGCCCAGTGGGATGTACGAGCGAACTTTTATGCCATCAAGTTCCGTAATTTTACGCAATCTGCTCAGTGCAGTCTCATGTGCAACGTCGATAGCCAGAACATTTTTTCGTGAGTTGACTCTCACGTCCACTACTTCATTTGGCACCGCCGCTTCGAGAAGCACCGAGACCGACTGTCTGTTGAGTCGTTTCAAGTTGTCGGCAGGAAGTTCAGGTACAAAAATAATCGTACTGATTGCGGTCTTCTGAGTAGATTTCAGAGTTGACTTGCCTGAAGACATGGTGGACCCGGTGTTTCTACGCTTCGCCTTACGGCTTCGTACGAGTTGAAAGTCATCATCGGGCCATTCCTCACTGCTGAGCGAGTAGACACTGGTGTCGTCGCTGTCCGCAGCGCTGTGGACCCCAATGCGCTTCCTGGAGACCGCCGCCGCGGACGCCGCCATTCCCGATGGGGGGTGCGGGGACGTCTATAATTGCATCGGTGCCAAAACGAGGCGGAGATCCACTGGTGCAAGCAGAAATAGTAAGAAACTAGCGAATCAGTAGTCACAAGCCTTCTGCAAGGCGAACACTTCGTCTTCGTCTCCTGTGCCGAGAGCACACCTTGAACGGTTATAACCTCGGCTATTTCCTGCCTGGGTATTTTTGGAGCTCTATATCTGGAATCACATCTTAGGCGTGGCTGAGCGATATATGTGCCGCTACGTAAACTTCATGCCCAAAATTTCGTCGTCTAGTTGCCTCATTTTAATTAGTTGTCGCTCCTTGCAGATTTCGCGCAGAGTAATACCGGAACTCCTTATCCTAACATTCCAGTCATTGTCAATACATTTTAACGGCTTTCACAATTGAGAAGGATTACGCGACCTGTATTTATATAATGCTGTTCTGCGTAAGAATAAAAACTTGGTGAAATTCCTCAGCTTTATCGTGAAGCTTGAACGTTTTTAGTTCAGCTCTGGGTGGTCGTCGTTGCAGCTTTTCTTGTTCTGAATGCTCTCTGTACCAGCATACCCAAATCAAAACATTTCGCGCGTTCACCAGCTTTGTTGTGCCAATTTTCGCCCGCTATCAGCTTCTTGAATTAACAATGGGCCATTTTGTATTGTACAAATAAGGAACTTCGACGCCCTGAGCTTACGTATTCTGCACAGTTGCGCAGAACGAGGATACAAGCTTGGAGAAGCACATGACACAGCTTCAAACAAAGAAGCACGCGACAAAATTTGTTACATAGTTCATGAAAAAATGCATCATGATACAAGTGTTCTTTTCTGCACGCAACAAGTACGCATCAAGAACGACGCAAACAAAGCGTCGCTTGTATTGCGCTACCTATGTTCACACAATCGTTTCGCGCTCTCAAAGCCTGACATCACCCAATGGTTTATTAGAGCTGCAGAGTGAACATCTCACGATTTCAAGTTGCGAAGAAAAAGTAAGACCTCAGAATGCATCGCCGTATTCTTTTTGCAATTTCATTTATCGTTGTGACTTATATTACGAAGTAAGTATCCCTGCCAGTATGGCGATGTGTCTAGCTGTTCATGCAATGGCTTGGTAATTGCTCTGCCATTTTCTTGTGCCGTGGTTACAGATAATGTATCCCCTTAGCGAACATTTTATGTGCCTATTTCATGCGGAATACTGTTCTGATCATGCGGTTTGCTTCTCTGAAATATGGTCGGGATATTGTGTCAATTTACTTTATGCATTGCTGAAACGAGGGATAGCTTGCTGCGTCAGCAGAATGTGCTATGAGCATGGTTACTCGAATACGGCCCCGTAGATCTGAGGTGTATTCCCTATGCTGAAAAAACATCACCCTCAAGCACACTCCGAACCTTCAGTGATTCGTTAAAGCGGCAGCTTAGCACGAAAATTCAAACAAACCAGCTGCGCGGCTATATCACAAAAAAAAAGCTTAGTGCAACTGACCTTCCACAGGTATGGTAAAGTGCGTTACGCGTTCACAGTAGCTTACCACAATTTCACTGTTTGCGTTTTCAGAAATCGCATCGATTCATTACGAGGTCTATCTGACTAGTCATTAAACTGATTAAGCGCGAGGCTCTAATTAGCTTCTGCGTAATTCCGTCAGGTACCCCCGAATTTATCATGGTCTCTGAGCATATTCTCACGTGGTTGTGAACCACGGAGCAAGAAAAACATTAGGAGTTCAAACTCCGCAACTTCAAGCGACCAGATAAAGCCACGCTCAAGCGAAGCAATTATGCTAGCGCCATCAGGAGACCGCCAAGGAAATGACCCACTTTTCGGTTTCCAAGGTGTGCATGTTGCGCACGTTCGGCCTAGAGCTGCAACTGTACAGTGAGAGAAATGACTACGAGGGAACACGACGGGAGAATCACGAAGTGTAGTGATACAAATTTTATGAAGGGGGGCCCTAACCACATCACAGGCGAGCTTTGCTGTTGGTCAGCTCGCTTGGGTTGCGCATGCTTCGGGTACTGCGGGGAGTAATTGCATCCAGGAGGCACAGCGCATTTGGCACGGAATAGCGCGAAACACGCAGTGTCAGAGGAGGTTGTCATTCTGCGACTTGCGTAATCATGTGAAGCTCAGCGATACTCTATTTTTCGTCCCCAGTGCCGCAATAAGATCCGTTTGCCGACATTTTTTTTTATAAATTTGCGCGAGCATACATGCTCGATCTGCAAAATCGATGTCCTGGAGTGTACCTGCGTAAAGCAAAGCCATCATAAAGAACACTTAGCTGTGTTACCCGACCGGAGAAACGAACACAGACATTCTGCGTCGCAATCAATCATTCTACCCCAGAGCCATGCCACTCGTACTTTTAAAAACGATAGTCTTTCTTGGGATACTTGAACGCAAAAATTTTGGTCTGGCTGTCTGTCTGTCTGTCCGTAACCCGATTCACCTACTCGGCCAAAGTTTAACCACTTTCTGAAAGCCCAGCCATCTTGAACTGGTGTTCGCATTCATACATGTGAACATATTCGATCAAAAAGCAAATATTACGCATATCTGAGGCGCAACATTAATATGTTAGTGTCAGGTCGTGGGTTATTTTATTAGAAAATACATAGGTACGCAATTCTAAATAGTGTTTTATCAATGCCAGCCAGATGCAGTCAATTCAACGTGGAGTAGGCGCTATCTTAGGCAAGGCAAAACATAGTTGTACGGCCTGCACAAGACTATCGTCTTTCGACGACATTTGCAGCGAAGCACGCAGATACGCGGCCAATTTTTTCTTTAGATGCTAAGCAGCTTAAGGCCGAGTTCAATCCGGTGGTGGTGGTGTGCGTCCTGACCACCCTTACTGCGCATGCGTAAACCCTCTCCGCACACATCTTCTCCTACGCTCCCCCTCTCTCCTCTAGGCATCCCTGCCGCGGCGTTTACACCCCCATTGCGCATGCGCGTGCCCTCCCCCTGTCTCTCCTCTCCTACGCTTCCCCCTCTCTCACCTCGCAATGCCAACGCAGGCAGCGTGTGCTAGCGAGTTTCTTGATTGAAAAAACCGACTGCTCGCGCTGCACAACCGTTCAATGGCCACCCCGTATATATAGGCACTGGATCTTGACCTGCAAGGTAGTGCCGAGGGAGATTTCTAGTGTGCGTTGTTGAACAGCAAAAATTCGCAGCGTGCGCGTTAACTAAAAGCGGACTGCGGGTCTCTGTGTTCAATCGGAGTCGTCTGTCTCTCATTGCCCATTAGCAGCGATTCGCGTGTTCCAGTAGGAAACACCGGTCCGTCGCTGCGTGCTTTGTGCCTCCCCAGGTTTCTCTCCTGCGCAACGCCGCGATGAGCGCCAGCGTCAACGCCGCAGCCAGTGTAAGCGTGAGCGCCCGCTGCTTCGCATCTACACATGGCTCCCTTTAGCGGGAGATGGTGTAATTTTTTTCTCCTTCTGCATCATGAGTGCTACAGAAGGGGGGCCACTTTTTCGTGCGCGTCTCAAGGGCGGTTTTCAGTTTGAAAGAAACTATAAAAGCGTTGCGTGATAGACAACACGCTCAGGCTGTTCCAAGTTTTGCGTGCCGAGAGCGGCAAATGGTGCATATGAATAGCTCGCCGCTATAACGCCGCCACAAGCAGGGCGTGTGGCTGTGTTGGCTAGCGCAGCAGACTGCGGATCGAGGGGTCGCTGATTCGAATCTCTGATCAGGTGCTTTGGAACATTTTGCTGCTGATTTATTTTTCTTTATGCCTTTTTTATATGTATAAGTACATTAACATATCCGGGACATGACGGCGACGGCAAAAATCAGCCGAGAGTGTCCATATAATTGTTATCGCCCGCTGCTTCGCATCTACACATGGTTCCCTTTAGCGGGAGATCGTGTAATTTTTTTTTCTTTCGTGGTATTCATTACAAACGTGCTTAAAGTAGCGGTGACATCAACTTTACGCATGTGACTTTTTAAATGCGAATGCATTTCATAGTCGGGCTATGTCAGGCATCCGGCGTTGTGGGGCGTTGGCGTTGTCCGCGGCAGGTGTTTTCGCTCCGCTCTCACTCCCTCTCCCATAGCAACAGCTGCGGGACGCGCGCTTATCCTCGCCCCTAGCAACCGGAGGAGGTGGTGCGGGCGGAGTAGCGGAGAGTGAGTGGAGAGGAGGAGCGCGCTCTGACGCGTGAGGGCGCTCGCATATATGAAAAAAAAATTGAAAAAAAAAAGTTTTTCTATTTAAGAAAAATAAAAAAAAGAAAAAAAAATTAAAAACACAAAAAAGCAAAAAAAAAAAAGAACAGGCGCTGCGCCGTGCTCCCGACCGGGCTGCAGAAATTAGGCGCCTTTTCCTTCTTCGAACCACAACCACCATATATAAATGGAGTGAAGCGCGCGCGAAATGCATTCGCATTTTCTCACGATTCCCTTCGGGGAGGGGGGCATTTTTTGCGTCAATGTGTAGTTATCGATCTCCTAGTAACTATTCGGTACTGATAATGCAACAGAGGGACGAATTAATATGTGTAATATTGATTAGTATCACCAGTATCGAACGCATTGGAAAAAATTGAAGGACACTCTGTACATTCTAAAGTGTGTTCGGCGAAAGCGTGTGGCTGTTCCACTGACTATGCCATGTCTTTTTTTCTTTTACACTCTCAGTGGGATAACACACAAAGCGAATGTGTGCGTGTTTTTTTTTAAATTTTATACCGCGAGTCACAGTGAGACGCCAGACTAATCTTCCTCCGTTCGCATGCGTTAGTATTTTCTCGCACTTGTGCATCGTGCAAACGCCATAGCGTTCCAGCGCTTAAATTGACGGGCCCTTTGTAAATTCGAAAGTGCATTGAATTGAACGCCTGTGTCTGTGAACGCCCGTGTCCATTGAGACGGCGTCGGTCAGAATGATTGCAAACGCTAGGCACAGCGAAGCTACGCAAGCAAAGAGCGAGCGCTGTAGAGTCCGACGCGACCGGCGTCCGTTTGCGCATCCCGGCGGCCACCTGGCTCCGTGCCAGAGCTCGGATGGACGGGACGGACGGACATGGACGGATGGACGGACGGACAGACAGACAGAGGGACGGAAGACGGATGGACAGACAGACAGACAGACGGACGGATGGACGGACGGACGGACAGACAGAGGGACGGACAGACGGACGGACGGACGGACGGACAGACAGACAGACAGACAGACAGACAGACAGACGGATGGACAGACAGAGGGACGGACAGACGGACACCGGACGCACGGACGGACAGACGGATGGACAGACGGACACCGGACGGACGGACGGACAGACGGATGGACGGACGGACACCGGACGAACACCGGACGGACGGTCACCAGACGGACAGACGGACGGACACCGGACGGACGGACGGATGGACACCGGACGTACACCGGACGGACGTGACCATAAGACATTAAAGGCTTTCGCCTTAAAATGGGTGCAAAGCCCGCCAATTTTCAGCGCTGCGAAGCGGTCACCTCCCGCGGTCACGCCCCATCTGATCACGTGGCCACACGAAATGGTGAAGCGAGCTTCAGCTGACATTTCGTCTGCTCGGCGCGCACATGTAGGCGTGTCTTCACCACCCCCATCGTCATCGCCGCCGTCATCAGCGTCCACAAGCGACGATGAAAATCGCTGAGGAATATCGCATCGCTGCGATTCACGACGTGGCGAATCACTTTCGGTTCGATCCTCTTCAGAGTAGTGATTCTGATATCGACGCCACACCGAGCAGCGATGAGGGGGGCCGCTGGAGACGCACGCTTGGGACATGCTGGCTGGCAAGGCATGTCACAATTACGCATATGAACGCTGCGTACGTGTTACGTGTTTGAAATGATATTTCCCTGAACCCTATGTTCTGTACTGGTGCACTTTGAACGGTTATTGTAGTGTTTGCGTCTACCTACGCATAACCAATGTCTCGTAAGAACTTGTGAGTTAGTGAACGTCGCCATGTGTGTCAATTGTAGTGTATGCTACTCACAGTCTGAAACGCGACAAGAAAAAAGTGAAACGCGGAGGCCTGGCGTTCTTGCTCACAACGATTCCACGACATGCTGGCACGCAGTGCGACGGAGATTGTAGCTTCGAATAATCACATTCGCGCTCACGACTTCACGACAAACCACTCGAAGCGGCACAACGAAAACACAGGATTCACACGAACGCGCTGCACGAACCAAGCAAAACAAAACAAGTGAAGCCGTTGCCAGGCAGCCTGGCGTCGCCGCCATACGGTACCACAAGCAGGCACCACGAAGAAAACACTAAAATTGTCGACATCATCGTTGCTCGCGCATCGTGACTCACCGCCTGTGGCGTGGCCTAGGATCTCGCTGAACACGTCAAAGTACTGTCAATGTCGCATGCCACTGAACGCGCCGTTGAGCCTTTGTACGCTCTTTGCGCTCGAAATAGAATAATTTCTACGTCACGGACACAATTCATACTTCGCTAAAAAAACCGCCAGGCCTGCGCGGAACTCGCAGCACAGCCACAGCGAAAGCTGGGAGAGCGGCCTTTCTAGAGCATTTTTTAAACATTCTTGGGGCAGCTACAACAACCGCACTTGCATGGTACCCAATACGCCATAAATCATCATAATTTTTGTGTAGTGGTGAAGCGTCTACTATGCCATTATTCGTCATTCTTTAGAAAAGCGCGGTACCCGCTACACTCTTGTAACGCATTATGT
Source organism: Rhipicephalus appendiculatus (assembly GCA_030522465.1). Lineage (NCBI taxonomy): Eukaryota > Metazoa > Arthropoda > Arachnida > Ixodida > Ixodidae > Rhipicephalus > Rhipicephalus appendiculatus. The sequence continues at coordinate 19,350 of JALIZH010009777.1, read as the reverse complement.
GCACTTTGTTGATGCTGTGGCTGACGACGAAGAATTTTGCCTGAGGCTTTTGTAATGGGTTGGAGCATTGAACGACCCACTCGTTACGCAATTCGATTTGTGTGACGCCTGGTTCTTACTTTACTGTTCTAAAACGCTTAACAACACACGTTAACGCGATTCCTTACCCAACATGAAGCCTGCATAGGGTCAGTTTGCACCTCAGTTTCAAGAAGCGGCGTAGCTCAGTGGTAGAGTGCTGAACTGCCACAGAGAAGACCCGGGTTCGATTCCCATTCGGTCGCAGGTGTTTTTTATTTAGTTAGTTTTTTTCTTATTTCGTGCGATATTGGTTACGGACACCGGCGGCGGCGGGGGCGGACAACTACGGCGCAGAAACGACCCTTGTTGTGATCTCATAACAGCTTTAGCTGTAAAAACTCATGCATAACAAGCAATCGAGTGAACGCCACATCTCGAGTGTGAAATTTGATGTCACTGCTCCTTTAATGGATATATATAGCATTAAAAAGCGAAAACCACCTCTACAAGCATGCTGCTGCTACAATAAAACATGGTTCAAAAAAAACACCAGAACTCTAGAAGAGTAATAATATAGTACATTTTATGAACAGTGGATATTAATGCAGTTAGGAATGTAGTTCGCCATAAAAAGCCAGTAAGCTCTAAAGCCATTTGTGTAAAATGCGACCGCGATGAAGTCATTCCGCATGTCTGCCTAGCAAACGAGTTTTCTCACAAACTGCCGATACCCAGTAGCAAGGGAATGTAAACAGGAATAACGTTGCTTTTGATTGGCACGAGATGATATTTGCTATATGGATTGACATCGATTTGCTTTCTTCATATTTGTTTGGGGAACTTCCGCAAATAAGATGGTGTTCTTGGCGCTAATTAAATGGTGTTATAGAGCTTCTGGAAGATCACACAGGCGACAATTCATTAAAGCTACAATGATGCCTTTCCTGCTTGACCAGGCGTTCACAGGCAGTCTTTCTCTATGCACATTGTAGAAAAAAAGTCTTGGAAAATACAGTGAAATAGGCATTTTCTGCACCCACACAAAGACACCGTTTCCAGGTAATCCAATATAAAGTAAGCGATACAATAGAGGCGTAAATAGCACGTCTAACACATCTTTACTGAGATATTTTCTTGTGTTTAAGCATAAGTAATCATTTAAGAATTTCACCGCCAAAAAAACACACTTGTTTATACATTTCAATCATTAATTGCGTAGAAGACAAGCGCACGTCACTGTATAGAACGCGTACCCAGTTGAAAGCGTACCTTATTCCTGGAAATTCGTTCCCCATAACCTTTCAAGTATTTAGAAAAGATAAAGCATGCAATATATCTGTGGAAAGAAACATATTCCGTGCACTCTGAATGCTCCGTTTTTCCAGGATTTATATTTAGATGCTTCGCCAAATATTCGCTTACCTTACCTTTATTTGGGCATTGACCTATGTGTCAATGAGGCGTGACAATAATTTTTGGCAAGTTCGTGCAGGTGCTCTTGAATTGTCACAACTTTTAACAAACTATTAGTGGCTCGATTTTTAAGCGAAGCTTCCATGAGTCGCAGGTGCCGGTTCCAGCGGCATAACTAATGCACTATGCCGCTGCGACCACATAGTTCGCGTATATTTACATATAGGCCATTGACGCTGCGCCGGTCGCAAGCGTATTTGTACGCGCCGTTTTCTAATATCTGATGCTCTCTCGACCGTGGGTTTGTTTTCTATCAGCCGTTTCTGATATATAAATGTGAACTTTCACCGAGGTCACTTGTCATTTCACGCTGCCGCATTTGATCGTTGCCTTTCATTGTTGATTTTCATTGTTTAATTCAAAGTTTTATACAGGCACAGGAATCAAGAAACGCGTCTGGTATTTGAGGCACTACAAATCGATAATCGTGGTAGCGCATGAGTGAGCCAACCATCGATTAAACTGCATGAAAATCGCGGACTATCGCGGACTTCGCCCGCGTTGTGTACTGTTCATTCGCCTCACGAGAGACGACGTTCCCTGAAAGTGGAATTCAAGCGGCTTTAATGATTTGCGCCATTGTCCACGAACACCTCCAGTGCTTGCCTACTTCGATAATGGAGGCCCATGATGGTTCTGACCCACGCCAGCAATGAAGGTCTCGAAGCTATGTGTGTTCATCGGTAAGATGCCACAGAAAGAGTGATTGCCTATGCAAGCAGAACGCTAACGTGAGCAGAGTCGAATTACTCGGTGACTGAGAAAGAATTCCCCGCCTTGATATGGGCTGGAATAAAATTTCCGCCGCGCTTGTGTATCCGCCCATTCATATCATCCGCGACCATCATTCGCTGGGTTGGTTGACAAATGTTAAACATTCCACCGGGTGATTAGCTTGTTCGAGTCTAAAAATGCAAGAGTTTCACAAGACGGTCATGCACAAGTCGGCGAAGAGACTTATGAGAGCTGACGGCACGTCCCGATCCCCGTTAGTGCCGGCTTCTCTACCCGATGAGGAAGAAACAGCATTCATTGGTGCTGTCAGCACGTACGCCATCGCACAACAACAATTTGACAACCCGGAGTATCTCAGCTTAATCAATTACTTAAACGTAAGATCTCAGAACGCGCCTCGGTTTTTCCAAGAGTATTGTGGTTGCTATGTTTAGGGGGCAAAGTTCTTCAGAAAAGAACATTTTCATCGATCAGATCCACTTATTCACTCATCGTTTCTGCACCCTTTTTTTTTTCGAAGCACTTAAAGCACTCCACAACGAGGATACACGCGAACATTCTCGAGAAAGGGGCAAAAAGGCTTCAGTGGCGACCATTCACCACTGCCGTGACGCACTACGTTCGTACATGCCTCGTTCGCCCGCGAGGCAACCGACTGCGATGAAATCAGCCGGCCTCCTGCAACCCGTTCATCTCGCACGAACATTGTTTGACCAGATAGGAATGGATATTTTGGATTCATTTCCTACTTCAATGTCTGTGATCCGCATGGTTATTGTCACAACTGGTTATATGACTGTTAATGCCGCAACAAAGGCCACGTAGAAACACATAGCAGCAGACATAGCATGATTTTCCACCAAGAATATTGCACTGAAGTATTAAGCGCCAACCATAGAAATTAACGACGGAGGAACCACATTCACGGCTGATCTTTTAGGCAAAGTCTTGAGGGCAAGAGGAAGAGCTCATCGTAACACTCCCACCAACCACACAAAAACGAACGGTCCAATAGAGCACCCAAACAAAATGATCGGTGACATGCATTTAATGTATGTAGATGCCGAACATATGAACGCGGACGATAACTTCTTCTTCTACAGTGCGTTTACACAACACGCCTACAAAAGACATGACTCCGTTCCGCTTTGTTCACGTACACACTAAACAAATTCTCACCCGTAAGGGTGTAAATGAGCTTGTCGCCAGACGAACACCCTTTGCACCCTATTGGGTGTTCGAAAAAAGGGTGCTAAGGAAGGGTGCAGAGCGCAGCACCCTTACAAAAGGGTGCACAGCATAAAATTTCATAGGGTGTAATGGTTGCACCCTTTATAAAGGGTGCTATCGTGTCATAACACCCTTTAAAATGGGTGCTGGAAGGGTGCTCCACATCGATGTACCAATGGAGCAAAAACCTAGGATGGATGCTAGAGATGGCCACAAATGTAGAATGCCCTATACTCTGTAGACAGTGCCGTGTGACAGGCCACATACACTCTTTAAGAAAATGTGACCCACACTCCATTTAGGGAGAAACCGCGATGTCTCCAATGTTCTTCTTTAAATGGGGTAACGTCTGTCCCTTTTGACACACAGAAACGTTCCTCCTCCGTCAAAACCAAGATGGCTCACACCAGGCTAGCGTAGCGAGCAATACGCATGTGCACCGATTTAGCGAGTACAGCTTTATGCTTTAAGCAACGCACGTTGATACTACAGAATGGCGTCTTGGCGGATAGTTGACAGTCGGGCCCATTCATGGATTGCGCAAGGACACCGGAAGGCTGATGCAGCGCATTTACATATACATTTACTAGTAAGTACACGTTTGCTGGTCTGCGAGACACATAGTACACACATACTCAATGAATTGAATACTCAATTTATTCATTTGCATACAATATAGCCCATACTATGATCAAATTACAACCACCGCGTACGCACAGATGTGTTTACACATACCCCAACACGAAGTGCAGACGCTTATATAGTCGCTGAATTACGACCGACGTGGTGGTACAAGTATCACGTAATTTTTGGTTAACTCTTTTACATTCCATGGCTGCATCACAAGATACGCAGACGTAATATACCGTACCTATCCCTTAGCCAAGATCAGCAGTTACTCAAAAGCTACATAATAATGAACCTGATAATGACAGGGTTCATTAAGTTCGCGTGAAAACGACCACCAACTATGCATACCATTCCGACGACATTTTGAAGGTTGCGCCATCTTTCGACAATGGCCACAAATAAAATTTCTCTCTCTGATTTCTTTAGTTTTTATTGGTACTCTGGGAGGGCGCAGCATGCAGACCAGATTGTCGTCTTCGTCGCATCGACTTCGTTGAGTGGTTTGGCGTTAACATCTGTTAACATTATATTTACGCGTTTATCACAAGTATGACGATGAGCCATGGATTCATTCAACTGCTAGCCCTTCAATGACAATGCTTCTGATTCTTTAACGGCCGTCTTAGTTGTGTATGCGTACGTGGGTCGTGCGAGAGAAACAAGACAAGATGGCCTCGCACCAGACGGTGTTCTTTCGTGAGCGATGTCAGTGACTCTTGGAATCGCGGCAGCTCGATTGCATGAGTAGAACAAGGCGCAAACGAGGCCGATAGCTCTATAGGGGAAAGTCAAAACCCTGTTGTAGCTCCATAAGCTACGTGTATAGCCAATGGCTAGTCAGCTTGTAGCGCAACGCCTGGTCAGCGCCGGCCGTGAGCCGAAGAGGCCGAGACCGCACGAGTGCCAGAACCGATGTAGAACTTCGGTTTGGCCGTGTGCGGCTGCAACTACCAACTAGAAGCCCTACCACTACTTTGGTAGGGCTTCTAATGTGACTATGGTGGCAACCCAGGCGACGATTAAAGCTGTTGGCTATATTCGTTGACCATGTTACTCACAATTTTCGTCGGCGACTGTACACCCTCACGAGTGCTCTTCAGCACCCATTAGTTGTAGCACTCTTTTTGCACCCTAGTTTACACCCTTCTGATGTACGCACCCTTTGAGTTCCGCTTGTAGGGTGCTGCGACCCAAATAGGGTGCTCGAAGGGTGTGCAGTAGGGTGTCGCACCCTTTTCGCACACTTATGGGTCAGAATTTGTTTAGTGTGTAGGCAAGGTACGGACGATGTTGCATGGTATGATACGACACGAATGCGTCGACGGCGACTCAAACGCCGGTGTGTTCATGTAACCCGCGGACGAAGCTAGGCAACCCGCACGGTTGTCAATCCCCCAGCAGCAAGGCTACGACGCAGGTCGTTACATTGCTCATCGTGAAAATGTTATTTACAAAATCAGCGACAGAATGGGGGATTCCACGCCCATATGGAAACGCGGACTATGCGAATCACCCTTAAGGCGATATTTCAAAACATATTGAGTATCGCGACGTATGAGTGACGAAACTTGCGAGACCATCACCGTCCTTAACTTGTGCATGCATTACGCATGAAGGGGTACGTCAGCTAATGAATATGCGAGAGACTGTTGTTTTCCCAAAACGACATTTCTGGTTTAGCATAGGGGCCATGTTTGTTAACAGAAGTGATCACTCGTGTGATTTACATTGAATACAATGACTATGCAGGATTTGACGATCTCCGTCTAATAGGGCAGTTAGCATTGGAAGCGATGACGTGGAAAACGTATTCTCTTTTGCTGACTTGAACAGGCTGTTTCGCTATCTTGTGCAAAGTGTTCGTGTCTCCTGTTCGCATTATACCGCGGGAATATTCTAGTCGAAAGCGGGGACATTTGCTTAAGAGAACCCGTGGAAAGAATGCATCTTGCAGATGTGAAATGTTGACGAAGACGTTAATTGTTTGTAGATATAAGCAATAAATGCTTAAAATCAAGGTGGAAAGAGTGAAGGAATTAGATTGATAGTACTTTAATAATTAATTGAGTAGATGATAGTACATTTAAGGCTACGCGCTGTTGTAAAGGTCAAATGCGGAGATAAACAAGCCGCTAGAGTGCATTATATTAAGGGGCACATGACTTTAATGAACCCATAGGTGAGTACTACTCCCCCCATCAATTCAATTAGGTTGCTAGCAAAAATGAAACAGCAATGTAGACGCTACTTTGTACAGTCCTCTGAGCGCCGCTGTTTGAGTGCCATGGTTCTGCTACTCTGAAGCAGAAAATTTGAGCAAGCCATGCATCTAGTCTCAGCTGGAGCCACAACATTGTAGCGACCATACGCCTCTCCTTTCTTTCTCTCACTAAGAATTAATAGCCGATCACTCTCGCCGGCATAGTACCTTTCTAATTCAAGGGAAACTTCCTTTCGAGTTAGGCATGAGCATTTCTCCGCCTTGCGGGGTTGTATGTCAATCTCGTGACTTTCCCCTTCGTAGCGAGGTAATGACACGCTCACACGCTTTCCATAATATTCACTAACATACGTAGCCTTCTTCCAAAACGTGAACTTATATCCAACATTATCTCGTCATCCAACAGCAACATTCTCGTACTAACAGAAACATGGCTTAACAGTGACGTAACGGATGCGGAAGTCTTGACTGATTTGAATGACTTCCACGTGTACCGAAACGACCGAAAATGCTCACGGGGCGGCCGAGTACTTGTCGCAATTCATCATGGCATACCTTGCGCTGTTATTAACACCGATTCCGATACCGAATCCCTATGGCTAATTTGTCGTACCCATACCCTAACAGTCCTACTTGGCGTCTGCTATAGGCTCCCACAAGCGGACCCAAACTTTCCACGTCATCTGAACGACACCATTCAAAAACTTACTTCCAGTTATCCAAATGCCCACATTCTTCTTTTTGGGGATTTTAACTACCCGGACATTGACTGGCAAAACGTAACTAATTCTACATTATCATGTCTTGCAGAGGCGAGAAACTTCCTCGATGTGTGTCTTAACTTAAACCTCACAAAATTAGTCTCCCAACCAACCCGTGTCTCACGAACATCAGCAAATATTCTCGACCTGATATTAACCAATAGCCCCGAGAACCTATCATCTATTAGTTACCTTCCTGAAATTAGCGATCATAAAGTCATTCATGCTCTATTTTCATTTACCTCGACCCAAAAACAGATGACTAATAAAACAATTGTTCTTTATGGTAAGGGGCAACTATGGTGCAATATCTGAGGATCTCGGCAACTTTTTTTCATCCGTACGAATCTACATTTCACACACGCTTTGTTCATGACAACTGATTGATCTTCAAAAACAAAGTAAATCTCCTCTCCGATATGTTCATCCCGAAGATTACCTTTCGCACTAACCGCAATCAACCATGGTTTTCACGGCAGTTAAAGAAACTCGAAAACAAAAAGAAGCGACTTTTTCGCACCCCTAAACGCACCGACAAGCCTGCCACATGGGAAAAATACGTCGCCGCTGAAAAATCTTATTTACTGTCCGTTCGCAAAGCCAAATACACGTTTTTTTATGTTGACCTACCTAATCTGCTTCTCAGGAACCCCAAGCAATTCTGGCAAGTTCTGAACCCCACACATCCTTCCGATATCAGACTAACAAGCGATTCGCACGATACACTGACTGCCCATGATTGCGCCGAAATGTTCAACAAAGCATTTTCATCTGTCTTCACCACTGAACTTGACACACCCTCACAGTCGCCATCCTTCAATTTAGAAACTCTCATGCCAGCTGTCACCTTCTTCCAAGAAGGCATTTCATCTATAATTCACAAATTAAAACTTTCTTCATCAGCTGGTATGGATTCCATGAACTCGAAACTCCTAAAAAATGTGCAATCGACTTGTGCAGCATACTTATGTCTCATCTTTTCACAGTCACTCACCTCAGGAATCATGCCGGCTGATTGAAAAACGGGCAAGGTCGTTCCAGTCTACAAATCAGGTAACAGAAACTCACCCTTGAACTACCGCCCCATTTTATTAACTAGCGTGCCTTGTAAAATCATGGAACACGTCATCTACTCACAAATCATGAACTTTTTGGATTCCAATGCATTTTTCCATCCTTCACAGCAAGGATTTCGCAAGGGCCTCTCTTGCGAAACCCAATTAGCTCAATTCGTTCATGACATCCACACTAGTCTCGACTGCAACATCCAAATTGACTCAATCTTTCTTGCTTTCGCAAAAGTTTTGACAAGGTTAATCACCAGCGTTTGTTACTAAAACTTTCAAAGCTGAACTTACATCCTAACATCCTCAAATGGCTTGAAGAGTTTCTAACTAACCGCTCTCAATCTGTCTGTGTTAATGGCCATCTGTCTAAACCCCTCCCAGTGACCTCAGGAGTCCCACAAGGGTCTGTTCTCGGTCCTCTCCTTTTCCCAATATATATTAATGACTTACCATTGCATGTTTCCTGTAATATTCGCATGTTCGCTGACGATTGTGTAATCTACCATACCATTACTAATAGTCATGACCATTCCATCCTTCAGAGCGACCTTTAACAATATACTAAATTGGTGTAATGTTTGGCTGATGACCCAACCCTACTAAATGTAAACGCGTGTCCTTCTCTCGTCGCCACAATCCCTCTCGCTTTCACTACAGTATTTCAAATTCATCGATTGAATTAGTAGACTCCTATAAATATCTAGGAGTCACCCTTTCTTCTAATTTATCATGGCGCACCCATATTACTAACATAACTTCAGTATCGAACAAAACACTCGGTTTTCTTAAACGCCACCTCCGACTCGCCCCACCTCATGTTAAATTACTCGCATATAAATCACTTATAAGGCCAAAACTAGAATACGCATCCGCCATCTGGAGCCCGCATCAATCATATCTAATCACCGCATTGGAAGCTGTTCAAAACCGGGCCACCCGATTCATTCATTCTTCATATTCATATGACATCAGCATTTCACCCTTGAAAGCTGAATCCGGTCTATCACTTCTTTCTTATCGTCGTCGCATTGCTAGCCTTAACCTTTATCATAAGTTATTTTATTCTTCTCTCAATCAAGCACCTTATATCACAGCCGCATCACGCATTTTCCACCGCACCAGTCATCCACTTCAAGTTGCCCGCCCGCCATCGCATACCACTACGTATTCTGCTTCATTATTCCTCAGAGCAGCTTTAGACTGGAACGGCCTGCCCTGCGACATCGTCAACATTGCCTCATCATCTACTTTTCAAGAACGCATCACTGATCATCTGCAATGTTAATTGAACCATCCCTGTTAAACTTTTACTTGTAATCCCACCCCTTATGTAACACCCCCCTGAATGGGGGCCCCTAAGGAAATAAAACTGAACTGAACTGAACTGAGATACTTCATCACCCAACGTGGCGAATAGGTTCGCACTTGCGTGTAAGCGACGGTCCACTGTCTCCTGTCCTGCTAATAACATGCGCATTCATCGCCTCTCCTGAATCCAGTTCACATTTTCATGCTTTGGTGGCGCCAGCGGCAGAGTCCCTTCGACGAAGCGCCAAAGTATAAATTTTTTCGACAGCGTTGCTGTGTGTCTGTTCGCCCTGGCGTTCGTGTGTAAAGCTAGTGTACCGCATTGACTATAATTTCGCATAAGGCCACCATTTTGCCCCATAACTCTCTGGTAATGTCACTCCTCGCACGCGTGGGCCCCGTTTAACAAACTGGTACAAGCACCTTCGCTCAGGGCGTCAGTATGTTCGCCTACCACCCTGCTACACGTGCAAAGTAGCAGAGCACGGATACGGCCACCCTAATTCTGCGCACGCGTTCTTTTTCGGAGATGACGCGGGAACGTGGATGTCGCGTAGTGCCATCGTGTGCGTAGTGGTCCTCTCAGCAGCGCGAAGGAACATGCATGATTCGTATTATACGCTAAGAAAGAAAGAATATGTGTGACTCTTTTCAGAGAGTTCTGACTATATATATATAGTATACGACTCTCTTTAAAGAGGCACGGTGACTGTCTTGGTGGGTCAAGAGTCCCGGGACCCTCTTAGGAAGAGTGAAAGGACTCTTACGCGAAGGATCACACTACTACTCCTGAGGGAGTCGGACGACTCTTGCCGGTCACGTTCCTACGTGGCCACTTGACACCCACAGAAGCGTCAAGGGACTCTACGGCTATTTTAAGCTACTCAATTGACTCATGCTCTACTTTTGCGCGACTACTGCTGGAAATAGTGAAGTATTCATTTTAAGCAACTCCACTAATACTTGCCGTTGTGCCCAGCGTCTGCAAAAAAAAAAAGAATAGTTCAATTTTAGCATTATTTTAATAAAACTCGTCAAAAACAACACATCATTTCCAGCAGAGTAATATAGAAAGCGTGAAATGATCTGTGATTTCCAATGAAGCAGTAGAGGTATTCCTTATTTACATGCTTGTAGGAGTATAGCCAACCAAAATGTGTGACTGTGATGTGCAAAATAAGCTGCAGATATCGGCGTCATGCTTCCATGTTTATTCCTTATGATTATGAACCAAATAGTCGCGAAGGCTGGAGGAATCAGACTTGTGACTTGCTATGTTATCGCTCCTGTTCAGCGTGAGCGAACATGAAAAATTGTACCTGAAAAAAAGAACGCGATATCATGATTACAAAACGGAATCGTAGTAAGAGTTGGCAAAGCCTACACAGTAATGGTTTACACCACGCAGTAAGATAAGAGAGGAGCGCCGACTCCGCCGCCGCCCCGCGCATTCACTCGGGACAAACCGTGCAACGCGGACGCGGCGGTCTAACTCAATCCTTTGCTCTCCCCCTCCGCTCCTCTTCAAGCTTCGCACATGCTTTCTCCTCTCCTGGCGTTGATCGCAACGCGTAGCGCCATCTGTCGAGGCGCATAGAAATCATTCAACACCTGCGCTCATGAGCGCATGCGCCAACTGGAGGAGGACGGCGGCGGCGGCGGCGGGGAACGGCGTGCGCGGAGTGTGTCGTCTGCTAGAAACCCGTTCGCTCGGCATTCTCAATATGACAAAAAAAACGCGCATATATGCGTACCAATACTAAAATATGAAATAAAAACATCGCACTACTTTTTTATACACATATGCGAAACATTGTAATACCCCTGACACACGGGCACCATAAAGTCCTTTAGACTAGGGGAAATCTTCCGGAAAGGCGTTCGGGCGCAGTGACACACGGCAAAAGAGTAACTCCTTTCCGGCAAAGATCCTTTTCGGAAAAGCAGATCCCGCATCTACTTTTCGGGCAGGAAGGGAGTACTCTCGCATGCAGTGCGCATAATTTATCAATAGAAGAAAACGTGTCGCAACACTGCGGTGCCCTGTGCGTATTTTTTTTTTTTGCGCTGTGAAAATACTTTCATTTTCAGCAGTAATGCGATTTGTTGAGAAGTGAGGGTTTATACTCTACCTATACTCTCAAACACCCGCATCACGTCCCTAGCGCCGCTACTTTAGTGTTGGCAGTGGCAGTTGCCGATGTCGGTGACGTAGGAACAATAGAGTCGGCTCAGTCGGTGCCGTCATCCAACTCCCAGAAAAGTTTGCGCGTCCAGTGGACTGAAAAGGCAACATCAATGGGCGCTTACACAGCTTTGGGAGGACCACTTGGACGCCCGGCGAGGGCATAAGCAGAAAGGTGGGGTGTACCAAGCGATTTCCGAGAGCCTCACCGACGCCTCGCATATCGAGGAACGCGGGACTCCATGGTACCTGCGCGTTCGCGGCAAGAGACGCTCACCGGCGTCCCTCCCATACGTGGTTCGCGTGGCAGTTGCCGATGTCGGTGACGTAGGAACAATAGAGTCGGCTCAGTCGGTGCCGTCATCCAACTCCCAGAAAAGTTTGCGCGTCCAGTGGACTGAAAAGGCAACATCAATGGGCGCTTACACAGCTTTGGGAGGACCACTTGGACGCCCGGCGAGGGCATAAGCAGAAAGGTGGGGTGTACCAAGCGATTTCCGAGAGCCTCACCGACGCCTCGCATATCGAGGAACGCGGGACTCCATGGTACCTGCGCGTTCGCGGCAAGAGACGCTCACCGGCGTCCCTCCCATACGTGGTTCGCGTCCCACAAAAACATAGTGAGAAGCGCAACTCCAACTGTTCATAGTTGCCAGACGAATTTAAGTTGCTTCTAAAAGCGCAAAAAGAGGAAGAATATTACGAGTATGCGCATTATAAGTCGTCACACAATAAAAAAACGTTTTTATGCTCCGTTATCCCTGAATGTGACGCACATGCGTATGTTTTTTTTAAATATTTCCAATCTTTCTGCTTCCACAGACAGCGCCATTTTTTCTGCAGCGTTCTTCTAGGGAACCACCTAAAGCAGTAGTCCGGTGCCGCGTGTCATCGGGGCAACTGCTTTGTGCAAATGGTCCCTTTTGGTGACAAAAGGGATTTACTTCAAAGTACTTTACTTTTTGTCCGTGTGTCACGGGTATAACATATCTTCAGTGAAAGCCGACGAAAAATTATGCTGAACAAAAACTGCAGAGTAGAAGTCATCTTGTTTTTCATGTCTGGACGTCTGCGCGGTAGTGTTGGTAGGACATTTTCGGGTTGCACCCTTTGGTTAGCATGTTTGCAGTGTGCTTCTTCATACTCGAAGGGACAAGGTGTCTTGGTACTTGTGTGTGAAGACACGGAGCAACCGGACAGGAGGCAATGAAGTGTTTTGTTCCTGGCTGTCAATCTGGTTACGGCAAAGGGCGAGAGAAGATTCCGCTTTTCGCGGCTCCATCTGATCCGCAGCTACTAGATCAGAGGCGTCAAAAAGTTCCTGTGAGTAAGCGACCCCCGAAATCCAAGGACAAAGTATGTGCTCGACACTCCGAGAAGCACCTCATTTTTTAAAGGTACTTCAGCGAACACAAAGGACATGTCCTACTAGACGTAAAGAAAGTGCCTCGACTTCGAAAGGGAGCCATTTCTTCAATCTTTGAGGGAAGCATAGCTAAACTGGATATGTGGCCCGAAAATTTCGCCAAAAGTCTGACTGTGAGACGTGCAGGGGACGCACTTGGTTCAACTTTGCGGCCCGTTAAAGAAGACATTTCCAGTCTGACTGCCACCAAAACACGCGGCCGATTTATATATACAAACATGCATTTGTACAGACTGTTGCACGCAGCCGAGAGCTACTTTTCATGTAATGCAAAGTCGACTGTTGTCTACGAGACAACGATTGACCATGTGCGAGACAACGTTTGACCATGCGTCGAGAGAAAAAAAGAAGCAAGCGAAGCATCTTCGCACTTGATGAAAGGAAAGAAGTGACAAACGCCACCTCTTCATTAAAAGCTTCTTTTCGCTGTAATTACATTCCGGTCCCATTTCCTAGTTTTTCTTTCCCTGTTAGTTTATGTACTAACAAGCCATGTTTGTCAGGGCACTTAAAATTTTTCCGATGTTACTTTACGTACCATGTTCTTGACATGTTACCTTATGTACTAATTTTATGTATGTTATGTTTATGTACGTTGTTGTATCATTTTATACTTCTGTGTGGTGCACGTTAAACATGTCAGGCAATGGGCAACTGCAAAAGCTATGCGCTCTACAAAAAAAATCACGCCATATCCACGAAGTGAATGATGATGAGTGGGCGAAGCTCGATCGTTTTCATCCATGGCAGAAAGAGAATGTGTGGTCTGGAACGCGCTTGTACTTCATGGTCATCAGCGTCATCGTCATCGTTATCACGTGTAGTGGGTACATTCCACTACACTGGAACGCGCCTGTACTTGATCGTTATCACGTGTAGTGGATACATTCCACTATACTGCGTCATCGTCATCTTTATCACGTGGAGTGGGTGCATTCCACTATACGTGGCTACCTACTACTACTACAACTACTACTACTACTACTACTACTACTACTACTACTACTACTACTACTACTACTACTACTACTACTGCTACTACAGAGGACGGACAGACCCACACCCTAAGGAGCTTCACCACTAAAAAGAATTGGTAACAGGCGTACAGCATGCGCGGAGCAGACAACAACACGGATATGCATGCAGACCCGCGAACGCGGCCAAGCACGCGTCCGCGCCGTTGCTATAGCAACAACAGATGGAGTCCCCGCCCGTGGCTCTGCTCAGGAACAGCGTCTCTCCTCCGCCGCTTTTCTCCATTCGTAGCGCCAGACGAGCGGAGTCGGCGCTCCTGTCTATCTTACTCCTTGGTTTACACAGACATAATGAAGGCTCACAACAAAACAACAAATGCAAACAGACATGGTGAGGAGCCGTGTTTTTTGCCGTTATCGTATAAAACACAACTTCCAAATAGTTGCTTTTGTTACATGTCACTTGGTGACAAACTTGGAGCACAAGATGATGTGAGCTTTTCAAATACGAAGCATTTCTTAGCGAACTTCGGCGACATTGAGCGTATCTATCTATCTATCTATCTATCTATCTATCTATCTATCTATCTATCTATCTATCTATCTATCTATCTATCTATCTATCTATCTATCTATCTATCTATCTATCTATCTATCTATCTATCTATCTATCTATCTATCTATCTATCTAGCCGCCTACGACTTTGTGCTCTCCTGGCCGTATCGTTAATGGCATTTATACCAAATTTGGTATGGAGTAACATGACTGTATGACGAACATAAATGGCTGATCATATCATGAAAATTATGACTAACTTGTCATGAAAAGTATGATTTACATGCCATGCTCATGGCGCGCTCGCTGCCGTTTCGTTAGCTTGATATACACCAAATTTGCTACTGAGTGACATGACTGTATGATGAACATAAATGACAAGTGCTGATATGGAAATTATTACATGTCATGAGCGACATGACTTGCATTCCACGCTCATGGCGCGCTCGCGGCTGTTTCGTTAGCTTGATATACACCAAATATGGTATTGAGTGACATGACTGTATGACGAACATGTATGACAAGTCGTAATATGGAAATCATGAGTTGTCATGCGCGACATGACTTGCGTGCCACGCTCATGGCGCGCTCGCGGCTGTTTCGTTAGCTTGATATGCACCAAATATGGTATTGAGTGACATAACTGTATGACGAACATGAATGACAAGTGGTAATATGGAACTCATGACTTGTCATGTGCGACATGACTTGCATGCCACGCTCATGGCATGTTCGCGGCCATCTCGTTAGCTTGATATGCACCAAATTTGGTATTGAGTCACATGACTGTATGACGAACATAAATGACAGGTCCTAACAAGTCAAACGTGACATGCAAATTATGTAAAGCATGATTTGCTCCTTCTTGGCTGCTTTGCGTTACATCGACTCCCACAGTGCGTGGGATCTGCCGGCTTTTTTAAACAACAAACGCAATTGTTTTAGGCTCCTTTGCGCGGGTGCCACTCACCTCTTTTCCCACCTCGTCTTGTCCAACCAAAGGAAATGTAGGACCGACTGCCTCGTTGACAGGGCGAACGCCGCTGCTGATGTTCCTATCGATAGTGGTGAGGCGCCAGACCATAGCGACACCTTCGTTTCCCCGAGTGTCGGGCGGAGCGACGCGGCGCCTGCGACTGGTATAAACAAAACCGAGTTGCGGGGGGAATGCCGGGGGTCGGCACCTACATCGACTGGCTTCAGCGGTGTTTTCCTGGAAGCGTGCCTTCGGAAACGCACAGTGGTGTTGGCCGGAACATCTCCGTCAGCGCCCCGTACGTACGACCGTGCGGTGGGCGCAAGCCATTGCGGGGGGACTCTGACAGCGACGGCAGCGAGCGTCTACACAACGAGCTCGGGGCTCCGATTTACGACTTGAAGTGCTCGCCACGGACTGCGACTCTGCTGCGCTAAATGACCCGACGACTACGGCGTTGCAGATCTCGATGGCTGGAGGCATCCGAGCACCGCGTTCGAACCGTGTGAACGTGACCTTCTCTCGAGAGCACCTTGCATGAACTTGTGAAGACCCCGTGCAGCAGTGTTTTTAACAGACGCGAGGGGGAGGGTCTGGGAGAGACGAATTTCGGAACGCGCCGAGTGCGCATCGTGAATAAACGTACTGCATTTACCCAGTCTAAGTCTCCTCTCATCAGCGACATATCAGAGCCGGCTTTCTCGGTTTGCACCGGAGAAAGGGGTACACGAACTTCACTCCAAGTGTGGCTGCCAACTGGAGTGAAGAGCCTGGAGAAGCGATCCGGCATTTTGGGAATAACCAACACACAAACACACAGACTGATTAGATTTATTTAAAACACCCTTTGTTCAACACACCGAACACACCGTGTTCAGCACGCCCTGAGCGGTTACTGACCGCGTGTTTTGCAAATTTACCCGTCCTTAAAACTCAGTTAAATACAAGTGACTAAGAACGCCCGAACGATACCAACGTCCGCGGAGACCGTCTACGTTGACATCAGACATGGGATATGCTGGAATTACCGCACATAGCTCCCACAGTCACGTATACTCACTCGATTCTGTTATAACGCCAAACGTCATCGCATATGTAGGCAAAGCCCGAAAACAGCAAACATAAACGAGGGAAAAGAGCGCATGGCGGCGGGCGCAACAACGCGCGCCTCGAAAGTCTAAAGCTTTTCCCGTTACCGGCGAGGCCAGTCCTAAACAGTTGACTACCGCGTACGTGCTCAAAGCATCATACTATATCTGCACCTCAAACTACCGTCTTTAGGCCAAGAAAAGCCATTGTATACAGTCCGTCTGATATGAGATATTAATATCAGGCCACTAATACACTCTCAGAAATAAAATTCCCGCCATATCCACGAAGTGAATGATGATGAGTGGGCGAAGCTTCGGAGGAAAATCTGGTAAACCGTGAATCCTCCGTACATTTTGCCCACTCGATCATCATATGAAGACGTGACAAACACGGGGGTGGTACAGTATATACACAACGTAATGTTTATTCGTCATCGCATATGGTAGTGAGATGCGGCTTCCGTTGGCCCTTCATTATAACCGTTTTGTGGTCAGTGAAGGGAAGCGACAATGGTTCTTGGATCGGACGTAGTCTTAAGTTTGCAAAGATGAGATCGATAGAGGGTCTTCGGATAGTCGTTGGTTGTAGATGATAGAATAATATGCATCTGAGAGCATATCGAGATGCCATGTGTTGTATAAGCCAGCTGTCGTCTATGATGTTTACGTTGAAGTCTCCTGCCAGTATGAATGATTCGTTCTTGTATGTGGCTTCATAATCTCGTAACACGGTGTCAATGTCCTCCATGATCTTTCCTTTGGATAGATTGGGTGCGAGATACATTGTCATCAGGACGATTCCGTTGGAGAGCGTCACAGCGGCATGCTCACCGTTGTGGCTCTGGCTGGTGAGCGGTAAGTCGAGATCCACCGCTGTTTCGGGCGGCTTGACGTAAATCCCAACACCGCCCGTCTGACGCTCTGCTTCTTCGGTGCACACGATTGGAAGGAATCCATTGATGAACGGATTTCTGGCGTTCCACGTCACCGTAAAGCAGAGTACGTCCGCTGTGGTTAGTATGGGATCTCTCTCGATGTCATCTGCGTGGGCACTGAGAGATCGAATGTTGAGGAGGACAAGGGTAAACTCGGTCGAAGAGTCAACGTCCTCTCCCAAGGCTCGAAGATACCGCTGCGTAAGCTTCGGCAATCTGTGTTGCTCGAGACGTTGAAACTCGTTGAGCATGGACTTGCCTTCGTTGCTGTCCTTGTCATGGAAGCGACGGTCTCCTTTAGAGTTGGTAAGGTATATGTTGTTCACGTTGGTGCAGCGGCTGAGAGCAACGTACATCAGCTTCTGCGGGTACGTTTTGTACTCGGAGATGACGGACGAGTAGGTTCCCCCTTGCTATTTGTGCACAGTTATCGCACTGGCTTGAACCAACGGAAGCTGCCTTCTGTTGGCGCGCCCGCGCCGCATCCAAGTCCGCTTGCCACCCCTTCCGTCTCGTTTCGGCTTCGCGGGCTCTCAGCTCAGGGTCGGCTTGACGACGCGCCCGTGCCGCTTCGGCTGCGCGAGCACTCGCCGACTCTGGATCGGTGGTGGCTCGTTGTTGTTGACGGCGAGCCCGTGCCGCTTCTGCTTCACAAGCTCTCACCTCCGGGTCTTGACGGCGAGCCCGCGCAGCAGCCGCTCTGCGAGACCTCCGCTCCGCTGCCGCCGCCGCCGCCGCCGCTTCCCGCGCCTTACGTTCGTTTTCACGCATGGCAGAAAGAGAATGCTCCGTGGTCGTCATCGTCATCGCGAGATACATTTAACATGCACTAACGCGCTTATTCTTCGTCGTCATCAGCGTCATCGTCATGGCGTATAGTGGGGACCTTGCACGTGGGGCTGGCTACGAAGCAACGGCAGACAAGCTCGACCTTAAGGCGCTTCGCCCTCAAAAGATTTCCCCCATCTTCTGCTAAAGGGAACCACGTGTGGATGCGAAGCAACCGGGGCGATGGCTGGCTTCAGCGTGAGAAACGTCACCGCTCCGTTTGCGGCAGCGGCCCGGGCGCTCATCGTGTAGAAAAAGAAGTAGTTTAATAAAGGATGGGGGCTCGTAGAGAAAACAAGAAGACGATGAGGTTCGAATGAGCCCTCTGTGTCTGCGTCAGTCTCTCGCGTTTTTAACATTATTTTGGTGCCGAAAACCCCGTGCGGACACGTCTTACTCTCTTCGCATGCATCGAGGGGCTTTCTACTCTGCCACTACTGGTGAGGAACGATAAACGCCGACGCGGAGATTGACTCCAGGGCAAGCCAGCTGCGAGATCGCACCTAACTTCGACAATGGATCGACTGAAGGCCAAGCGAGCGTCCCGACGAGCACAGAATACCAAGGTCATTCAGGAAGCCAGATCTCTTCTGAGTGCGCGCGATGTTGACATTACCAAGCTCAAAGGTATGCGTGATCGTCTTTCTTCAAGTAACGACAGGCTATCGAAGATCGATCACGAGATCGAGGAACACCTACCGGTGGATGAGTTAGGAGTCGAATATGCGACTGCTGCCGAGTACAACGACGAGGCAATCAGCATGCTTGCCGAATTAACTTGTCGGATAGGGGCGCTGGAAAGAGCCGAGAGAGATCGTGCTGCTACTTCGCAAACGCCACCTGTGCAGCCTACCGTCCTCGAGAACGCTGTTCTACCGCGCAGTTTCTCGCGACCTAGTCTTCCCAAGCTCGATATGCCAACGTTTAAGGGAG
>JALIZH010009775.1:0-35401 GCA_030522465.1 Rhipicephalus appendiculatus | reverse complement strand
TAGACAAAGGCTGGAGAAGTACCACGCGCATATCATGAGGTGGGCGGTAACGCACGACATATGCTGCACTGAGCCATATCACTACCGACGGTTAACTAATGACTGTGGCCGTGGTTCTCTGCCCTGGTGACCTTCCCCTATTGACCTCAACAATGTCATTGTCGTTGGGCGTTGTCATTTCGCGCTCGCCATGCAGTGGTCATTGTTAAGGTTTCACGTAAATGATCTTGACCCTTCGAAGTTTTCATGTTGTGTCACCGTACATGCGGTCGCCGTAACGATACTCCGTGGCCGCCATGCTGTAAACGCCATTAGTATTCGCCATCGCGCCGTCGTGATCCGTGGTCACCACACTGTCATCATCGCAATGCCTTCACGTCATCGTCGCCGTGAGACTTACTCCTATTCATCACTTCATGCCTATCCAGTTGATATTTTTCTGTACTCCTGAATGAATTTATAATGCGGCAAATGACGCCTACCTCAAGGAAGTCTCTGAAGAAAATGAGCCACGCACGGCCTTCCTTTCCTTCAAGAACTTCAGATGGTCAGTGAACAAGAAATGCTTTCCGCGTCAACAAAGATTTGCCTCGGCCCCACTGCGCAAAGATCGCCGCAGCACGCGCTCTGCATCAGTTGTAGAAAAGATTAAGTGCATTTTCAGAGGTGTTGATGGCATTCCCAGAAAGATATTAGAAAGATTGTCAGATATTATTAACGTCCGCGAATTTGATGGATTATCAGTTCTTCAATGTTGCTTCGAACTTTAACTTTTCGTTTTCAGCTGAGCACTTTCGCCATAGCGAAATATGAACTCTTTATAAGCCATTTAAACGGCCAGCTTTTTTTTTTTTTAACGAAATATTTTTTATCACATTCACACCACAGAACGCGAGTGTTTTTCACGCCGGTTCGAATCGGGCAAAAGTGAACAACTGTTATCCTTCGAGGCGCTCTTTTCAAAAGGTTATGCAATAGGAATCAATTGTTCATAATAATATACGTTTCTTTGGACGACGAGCTGACGTAGATACACTATTGCTCGGAACTCAAAGCATGCCGCATGTAAACGGAAGTGTAGTTGTCACGTTCCGACTACCGAAATGCATTTAACTTCAGAGCAAGTGAATGGGTCATCTTTACATGATCATGTGATGCAGAATACATCACAAAACCTGCTGGTTTTCACAACGACACCAACGAACGCCCTGCCCCGCTTCTCCCAAGAGACGCTCAGGCTGAGTCATAGATGGCCTTTATTGTAAGGTTCAACCTACTTCTCTCTACAACTAACCACCAATACAGCACTACAAGAGGCAATAATATGGCCATATTGAAACGAAATTTTAGGTAAAGGAAACGTAACTCGTCTGTTGCGACAGCTGGTGGTACACGCAATAATGAAGTACATCTATTATTTTGGTGATGCAACTGTAACTACTGAATTAATCAGATCATTATTGTATTCATTATATGCAGCTAGGTGTCACATTATTCTGGTCGGGTTGATGTCTTTGGTAGGTTATTTACGATAGTTGACTACACCTTCGTTGCTCAGTCCAGACAATTACACGTATCGCATTGAAAAATCTTATATTTCATCAGTATATAGGCCATAGTCTTAAGAATGCGAACATTAAGTGCGCGTCAGCGTCATGACAATACAACTTTCGTTCTTCAGTCCTGAATATTGATGTCAAGCTATGGCAGTGATTAGAATATGCGTTTCTCAAGCAGTATTATAAGGCCCATTTTACGATAATGATGTAGGGATTTCCTTCAAATGATTCCACTTTGGTTCCCTGCTGCCGTAGACCGAAAGTTTCCATGACACGTTCGCAGTAATTGCAGCCTGATTGCGTTCCTGCAAGATCGTAAATGTCCGCCGCAGCAAAAAGGAACTGTAACGGAATGATTCAACTCACTATCTTTTTTTGTTTGATGATTGTTCCTATGTGAAAAGTTAACAAAAATTTCAATATACATTATCTTTGAGGAAGCAAAGAAATAAGTAACGACGCCATCTTAGAGGCATCTGCTCAACTTATTTAGTGTGTTTCGTTCGAGTCGTTCACGACACCCCATGACTTTCTCAAAGATATATTGCGCAAAATTTTTGAAAGAGTTGAGGAAGCCTCAAGTCGGAATAAGACGTGTATTGGCGATAATTTCTTCGCGTGTCGAAAATTATAAAATAATTCTGGTATGAATGGTTGACCCTTGTTTTAAAATGCCTCGCTTCGACTTAATACAAGGCACGCTTACACTGGACGAATAATCTCACTTTGATTTTTAACTCATTGCATTCTACACGTGGAACATTTGAAGGATAACGGCAAGCCAGTGCCCGAATAAAAACTGGCGGATGCGAGCATGCTTAGATTGGTCGCGTGCGCGACGGGCGTGTATATGAATTTTAGGTCCTGAGAAACGAAGTATGACATTTGGTGCATAGCACTGAGGTCATGAAAAAAAGACTGCAAGCAAATGCTGAGGTAATCAATTCGTGCTTTGGAGCTGATGAACTAATGTGTTAGCCGACGATGGAACTTTATTGTTTAGTGAAGTAGCCCAATTGAATGACTATTGTGAAGTCTTAAGATAGTGCATTAGCCCTAGCGTTTGGTAAAAATTCTTTCAGATGGAGTGTTATTCTAACAATGCATGATCAGCTCATGGCAAGACAATGAAAAAAGCTTTGTTATTCCTTGACATTGTTTGATGAGAATTTCCTGGAAGTAAACTCTCAGACAATGATCACAGTGAACGTATCGGAAGGAAACTGTTTATGTTCATCCAGAACTGTTGACGTCCATCATATAATCATTCAGAAGGAATTTCCAGTTCGCGACAGTGGACCTACGCAGGCCTGTAATGAGACGTCTGGAACGAATAGAACACACGACTTATATAGCACGTCAACTCTCACTGACACTTGTGGAAATATAACAAAGAATACAAGAAACGCCACTACGCTCAGAGAAACGACAAGCTTCTATATTCTTTGTCAATGGCAAACATTACACTTGCGTTCTCTAGGTTTAAAGAAGATATCTTTTGTGTCTCCGAAGAAAAAAACGGTGCCTAGCAAGCAGTTTTAGCTGCAGAGCGCAAGGACAAATTAAAGCCTATTTTACAGACAACTGACTTGCCGAAAACACTCTTGTGATGCTGGCAAGGCATAATCGCGCTAGAAGGAAAATTTTCCGGAGTCACGATGTACTACTGCTCACGATATGAAAATGTCGAGAAAATGTAAGGGGGGGTGGGGGGGGGCGAGGGAGGGGGGTGCTCGTGTGTAGTGACGACTAAAGTTCCTAGATTTTTCACTTTTATCTAAGTAGCGACAACTGCCTCGTATCCCAACCTTGTCTTACGCCAGCCGGCGTCTGCTGCCATGTTCTTCCTAACCCATAAGATTTACAAAGCCAAGTACGTTTGAATAAATTAGCCATGCAACTTTGAGCGGACAATTCGCAATGCCCACGAAATATAGGTGGCGCGCCGTGCTATTCATGATGGCGCCCCGAGTAGGGTCAACCCGTTGTCAGCACAGGCACACGTAGGATGTTCGGACGCACGGTCCATGCCACTTTCACGGGATGAAGCAACGAGCTGCTCTGAAATGGGTAAGAGACCAAAATACTTTCCCAAACCATGAAAAGTGCGAAGTGCTCGCCGCCTAATTATTTGCCGCGGTATGAAAGGTAATATTTCAGCTCCGTTACCATGAATCAACGATGCTTTGCGTAATCCTGTGCGTGCTACAGAAAACTGCATGTACTCGAAGTGACGTATGAACTGAACGGCACTCCGAGGTAGTACGTACCGAGCCTGCTTAGCGGATGTGCCGCAGTATTGGGCCGCTAGCGAGTAGCGCCATCGCTACTGCACGGGACCGCATGTTTATCTTAGCGATGCTTGAAAACATATTGCACCGTGGTCATTACTTGCGCAGTCAGGAACGCGTAATTACTTCTTCAACAGAACACAAGCGTTCAACATCTCATTCAGAAGCGCGTGTGACAGGCATGCTGCGACTAGCCGTGCGCAATTCACTTCATTCGGAGTTTGGAGGTTCGATCGGTACGATCGAAACATGAATATCGAAAAGAATGCACACGTATGGTTTTCCCAACGTGTTCGAATTCGACGTTGCGAAAAATTCGAAACAATGCCGTTCGGAGCGTACCAGTGAAGTCCAGGAGAAGTTAGCCGAGAGGCGTGGATTGTTTCAGCGTTTCATCGCTCTAACCATTTCGCTTCGCTGGTGGAGCTCGAGCGTGTTGGCGGCGTGCGGCGCTCTGTGATATCCACAATAATTGCGTTACATTCAATGCACTAGAAGAACAATGCTTTTATTTTCATCTCGCTCAAGGATATTGCGACGCCCATTTATTTGCTGTATTTTCATGTATTCGGAGTCCATGATTTGAAATCATCTAATTGTTCCGAAATGCACTTCATGCCATCTTGTTCCACGAATTCGCAGAAGTCCACCTAGTCGAAAGTTCCTCGCAAAGTTTCTTCTTCTTGCCCTAAGGAATTTCTGATCAGCAACAGGGTTTCGTCAACTGAACTAGTTGACGCGACATTTATGAATGATTGAAGGCCTCGACTATTCTGTAAGAGGAGGCACTTTTTAGTAGCAGTAGTCTAAAATTTTCTAAGGTATGGTTGACAATGCTGAGTGTTAAGCCTCCTCGTCTCGCCCGGCTCGTGCTGTCTTTGCCGAATGTTCTTGCACGAATAAGGATGTAAAGTGATTTAGGCACGTCGATCGCGTAACTTTTCCAAGTGAGTTTGGAAGCGGTTGCTTTTCACAGTGGACGATGACATCTACGAGTGGATCTTGACTTGAGTATGGTGGCAGCACTACCGGGCCGCAAGCGACCAATATGCCCTGCGAGTCGGGAAATATAAAAAAGAAGTTGAGTTTATATTTAGATGAATTTTTCTGTTAACAATCTCTATAAGCGAAAAATGAAGCCCTTTCGCTGCATGATCTATACAATTTTAAGGGCGTCTAAAACGTTCTAAAATTTAAAGACAAAAATCTTAAATCAGATTTGTGGGAGTCTTGAAGGAATATGACTCGCTAGTAAAAAAGTTATTATAACTGTATAGATCTACCAAGAGGCATGCATTTATAGTTACGGCCATCAATCACTTAGTACGTCATAACGAAGTGACAGCTTTCGCCTAGTGCTCTTTACACTTACTGCTACGTCACGAACAGTTTAGCAAAATGACCCAGCAGAGGTGTCATTTCCTTGTTGCTCTAAGCATGACGCAAATGATCCATCTACCGGTATCTGCCTTAACGTTAGTCGACTGCTAACCCTAAGGTCGCAAGATCTAATCCAGGCCACTGCGGCCGCATTTTAATCAAGGCAAAATGCTAGGGCCCGTGTACTTAGATTTAGGTCCACGTAATGAAGCCTAAGGTGACCGGTTTCGGCGCAGGCGATGAGTGCTTGCTGTAGTCTCTGATCGGGCGCTCTGAGCAGCTGTCCCTGTTCCCTGTCTGTTTTCAGAAAGCTGGCAGGAGCGACCAGAGAGGGCTTAAACCCTATGACCCCCCAAAAAACGTGGTTTTAAAAAGTCAGTGTTTCAATTGTGCAGTTTTCACATATTGGGACTCCATTGCTGGTAGATAATAATGGCCAGCCTATACGGGCAAGGGGAATGACTTGCCTATATTCCGGGCCAGGCGGCTGAGCACTTCGAAAATGGGGACCGACTTTCCGCTTCTGATCGGTCAGAGCAGACCCAGGAAAGAGCGGGAGTGTTTTGGTACCTAAGTGACCTGAGAATAGATACTGCCATTCTGCAGGTCTACCCGGCGATAAAGTCGGTATTTATTCATTATAACACAAATTTGTGGTCTGCAGCGATAGAGATACTTCTTTTTCCCGCGAGTCTTATGTTTAGTCCAGAACGATTCTGCCTAGAAGGCAGCCTATCTGAAGCTTCAGTTGTTTAAAGGCAACTAGCACAACAACCTTCTCAGGACAAGACATCTTCACTGTTTATTCGGTTGAACAGGTTAATTCACTGTTCTGTGTTAGTGATTCGAGTGATTTGCTTGAACTATGCTGTCTACAACATAGCTGTTTTTGTTGTAACAAAATATGTCGATGTATATCCAATGCTTGTTATTCTTGCTGTGATATAGCGTACTTTTTTATAGCAATTGATACATGTAAATATGTCATTATTGCCAGTTATCTCTTTCGTAACCCCCCCCCCCCGTAATGTCCTAATGCGCTGATTGAACTGTTATATATAAATGAATAAATAAATAAAAATAAATAAATAAATATTTCAGTGCGCTCGAACATTATTAACTGCGTTATACTACATTTAATGAATGTCTTTGCAGAGGATGAGCACCCCTGAAATAACAAAAAAGTATTCCAGTATCAGTATTGCTGTATCTGTATTCCGGAATACGTCTTTTCGTTTTTTCGCAATAGTGTCTCCGAAATATCCCGTTACGTCAAAGACAAACGTATCTCATTATCTGTATTTTAGGACTCGCACCCATGAACTTCGACGTGTGTGTTCCGGATAAATTTTACGAGTACCGCTGCTGGCCCTGCTGCAGTCACTACTACTCTATACGCCGAGTACACGAGGCAATGAACTATCGTCAAGCGATGACGTATTGTCTTTCAAATAGTTCATGCGTCAGTACGCTTTCGGTATGATATTTACCATTATCCACCTTCTGACATTTAATAGCCCGACTACCACTCTTCTGCTAGCCATTGTACTTATTCTAGGGGCTCCCCATTCCTATGCACTTCCAAATCTGCACACTGTCTTGTTGCTGTAATGGATGAAAATGTCGACCATGAAAAATTATTCATGAGCCCTTTGTCAACACTGAACCGCGAAAAAGCGGGATAGACATACACGTAAGGTGGGAAGCATAGCGAACTCCAGCTCATGGAGGTGTAAAGGCTTAGAAGTACATCTTGATAATAATGTAATTATTAAACCATCTTGAGCTATTTTTGCTGTCATAATGAAAGAGTCATTATCACTGTGTTTCGGATATACACATCCTCATCCAAGCACGCGACGCGCCAGTCGACTGTCGGACGCACTGTCGGATGCCTTTGGATTATTGAATTCCTAAAAAAAATATGGTCAAGGGAATCGGTATAACACGAAAGTGAAACGTCTCTTCACAGAGATAGTTGAGCCTTTATTGTGCATTGCTTCGCCACAAGGGCGAAGGAATGAATGCTACAACAACAAATTCTAATGTCACGCGAAGAACGTCAAGCAGCTCGAAACTTGCTGCGCGCACCTCAAGCAGAAAGGACGCACGAAATGAGCACACAGAGGACGAGCGTGGACTATCACACCTCTGCACTTAAAGCGCGCTGCTCTAACACAAAGCAAGGCGCACGAAACGACCGCACAAGTATACGGAGGACGAGCGCGAACAACTGTCACAATTGCTACTTATGTGAGCAGCGCGCTCCTTTGTAAACGCGGCCGCTGCGGCGAGCCAAGTGACCTACGTGCACTCTTTAACCACTGTAACTTCATAGCAAACTTGCGGTGGAAGCACAAGACGTACAAAGCGCCCCAATGCCCTGATCATAAGATAAGCGCGCGCGCACGAGTGACGACGCCCCGTGGAGGCGCGCGCTCATCGCAGCGAGAGACGCGACCACCTTTAGAACGCGCACTCCGTGGCACCTCCGTGCCATCTCACTAGTGATGACGAAAACGCGCTGATATCGACGAGCTCTGAGGACCGCCAACAGTATATGGTGTATATAAACAGCTTGCCGTTAGCCAGCTGAGTTACGTACGCTCCTGTGGCCTAGTGGTTTCGCGCCGCGCGCTGTGGAGTGAGAGGTCGTAGGTTCGACGCCTGGCCGTCGAACCTACGACCTCTCGTAGGTCGTAGGTTCGACCACCTACGAGAGGTCGTCGAACTGGCCTTACCGATTTGATTGTTCTGTTGAGCAGCTTTGCATTCGGAAATATGACATTTCTATAATCCGTATAAAGCCTTAGCTTTCATTAACAAAATATTTGTGTCGCGTTCACAACATACAAGGCGACTGCTCGATCCTGTTAAAGGCCTGCTCGGGCGATTTTATTACCATGTCAACATAATGGTGCTTTTATGTTCTAAGACACTCCTGTCATTGGCCTGATTGGAGAAATACTCGGCAAATTGGACTATAATTTTACATAAGCAAGAAAGCGTAAAACCGAAACCGAAACCCCACCGAGCAGTATTGTCTTGGCGTGATGTATAAGTTGGCAAAAGCCGGAAATCCTGTGGTGTTACCGCAGCTTCCAAGCAGTAAACCAAAACTGGAGGCTAAAACACTCTAATATCGAGACGAAGGGTAATCGTTAGCTCCGAGTGTTTCGTGTCGGGTAATTATGCGGGGAATCCTCTGCTACCACAACGCAACATCACTTGCCACCCATCGCACGCAAGCCTAGAATGAACTGAAATTCGCACGCCGAATCAACGAAGCGTTAACAACACACGCGATCGTTGCCTCGTGAACAGCAGACCATGTATTGGCACCTCGGTTCCGTCACTGCCGTCGCTTTGCCGTAAATGAAGTCACACGCATAATGTTGCCAATAATTGTGAGAATCTAGTTCGGAGAGTCGGGGCAATCTGTAACGTTCATTTGTGAAGAGTCTGCGTATTTCTCCAGCCTGTTATTTGGCATAAATTATGGACACGGGGAAAGGAACGTACCGAGCGAATTTTCTTGATACATTGGCCTCGAGAAATCGCCGAAGTTGGCGTTTACTAATGCGGCAAATGTGAGCAAGTGTAATCCTTCGAGCATCTTTTCCGGAAAAGATATTCAAATAGATATCATTCTTCGTGGTACTACACGTTTTTTTATTGGACGACGAGCCAAAGCAGAAATATCATGTCTCTATACTTAAAGCATGTACCTGGTGAGTTAAAGTATCGTTGTGTCCTGCCAAATAACAAATAGTTTTTTAACTTCAGAGCAAGTGATTGCACCACTTTGGTATTATCATATCATTCACGACACATCACAAGGCCAGCAGGTTTTCGCTATGACATTCCCTGCCAAGCCTCTGCCAAGAGGTGTTGAGGCTGGCTTGATTGTAAGGCTTAACCTACATCTTGCTACAGCGTACGCGAAGCTGGCACTGACCCCTGATAGAGAGAAAAAAACATGGCTGATCCCTCTGTCAAAGGAATCGGTATAACACGAAAGTGAAACGTGTATTCACATAAGTAGTTGAGCGTTTATTGTGCATTGTTTTGCCACAAGAGAGAAGGAATGAATGCTGCAGCAACAAATTGTAATGTGACGTGAAGAACGGTAAGCCGCTCGAAACATGCAGCGCGGACCTCAAGCAGAAAGGACGCACGAAATGAGCATACACAAGACGAGCACGGACTAACTGTCACAGCTCGACATTTAAAGCGCGCTGCTCTAACACAAAGACGCACGAAACGAACGCACAAGCATACACAGGACGAACGCGAACAACTGCCACAATTATTTATTACTTCGTGTGTAAGCGGCGCGCTCCATTCGTAAACGCGGCCGCTGCGGCGAACGAAGCGACCTTCGTGCACTCCTTAACCACTGTAGTAACTTCAAAGCAAACTTGCGGTGGAATCACAAGGCGTGCGAAGCTCCCGAATGCCCCGATCAGGAGATAAGCGCTCGCGCACCAGCGACCACGCCCCGTGGAGGCGCACGCTCATCCCCAGCGAGAGGCGCGACGACCTTTAGAGCGCGCGCTCCGTGACACCTTCGCGCCATCTTGCTGGTGATGACGAAAACGCGCTGAAGTCGAGGAGCTCTGAGGACCGCCAACGGTATATGGTGTGTATAAATAGCTTGCCGTTAGCAAGCTGAGGAATGTACGCTCCCGTAGCCGAGTGGTTTCGCGCCGCGCGCTGAGGAGCTAGAGGGCGTAGGTTCGACGCCCGGCGACGGAACTTTTTCTTCTAATTTTTCTTTGATCTCATTATGTTAGTTTATATTTTACAACGTCATATCCGTGACGGAAATACGTCAGAGTAGCCGTGGTGGACCCCGGCATAAAACACTTTCGTGTTAAAAAAAACTATTAGAAAAATCAGTCATTCACGTCAAGCATTGCTCATCGCCCGTAGTCGTCGGCCGGAATCCCTTGAGACACGGCAGCAGCAGTGCCTTGAGTGATGTCTTGCTGCGGAGCCAGGCCTCCCAGGATTCTAGAGTGTGTGAGCCATCGTACTGAATCGGACATGTCTACACGATGTGGACCAAATTTCCTGCGTCATCACAAAATTTGCACTGTGACCGGAAAACTTCTGGGTGCGACTTGCTGTAAAGTGCGGGCTTTGGAAAAAACCCTGTCTGTAACTTTTGCCACATAACCTGCTCTTTCTTAATGAGCGATCTGTCCGCTCCCGGGTATGCGAGACCAGCGCTGGATAGGTGGCGCGCCGAAAAAGGGCGCATAGCAGGGAGTCTCGACATAACTGAGCCGCTCGCGCAGACGACCAGCCGCAGTGTACCGCTTGATTTTGGCACGAACAGCTCGAGCAGCCCTTGCGCCCGTAATGCTGCTGTGTGGTTCACTTTAACACTTGATATCACTTTATCTTGAGGCTACTTTCACAGGAAGGCGCTGGAAAACGGAGAGAACCTCTGCAAAGTGGATTACGTCAGAAGTAGCGGCTGGGATATGCGCGCTTTGGCCGTCAAGGCGACCGCGGAAAGTCCAGCGCTGGTTCCCTATACTTGCCGATTTAGCCAGTAGTGAGCAATGATTTCATGGTATACCCGCATACCCTCGCTTCTTTTTGTAAATTTGGTAACCTAGGAGGTTCCGAGGTCGATCGGTAAGTGAGACCTCGGGCGACCGAATGAGCCTCCACGATCCCTCTAAGTCCCTGGTGAGCTGGTGCCCAAACGAGCAGAATCATCTCTCTGGGTCCTCCTAGCATGTTTAATATACGGACGGCAGTCTCAGTCATCCTTCCCGATTCATATGTTCTCACAGGGTAGATTGACGACGGAGCTTGATGCTTGCTGTCGCGAAGCGTTCGAAGTCGGAGAAAGTTAGTGGCCACGTGAAGCCCGTAGCTTCAACTCGTGGAGCGTGACGCTGCGGTACGACACTCGGGCACGGCCACCAGACTGCATCGAACGACTAACACCATCTCCGGCACGCCACTCTTCGTGTCCGCACTTATTTTGCGCTTGCATCAGCGCCGTCATCGTCTTCTTCCACCGCCGCACACACAGGCACACTCGATCGTTGGTGCGCACACCACAGTGATTTCCCACTTCCGAAAATTTTCAGGCGCAGCCGTAAATAAGTGCAGTGTGTACACGCCGCGTCGACACGTACCGCGCATGAATTGATGAGCGGCGCAGATTTCATCCATCAGAAGCCTACGTTTGCGTTAGTTGTTCGTGCATCCAACGACGGCACAAGTAACTTCGCCGTCCGCGCGAGGAACTTCTGTAATCGTTGCCACTCACTGAAACCACCGAATAAACAGCGCAAGCAAGCGCGACGCACGAAAGAAAACGCATATATGCCGTAGCTGGCGTCGGTTCTCGCAGTCCACACTGAGAGGGGGCACCTGCCGTCGAAAGTATAGAAGCGTGCGTACTGCCTGCATTTGAGGGTAAAATAATATGGTCTATAGGGCATAGTCTTAAAAATGTTAACAATAAGTCTGTCAGCGTATTTCGCATAAAAGTTGTGCTCTTCATGCCTGAAGGTTGATCTCAAGCATTAACAGTGATTGTAATACGTTTTTCTGATTCAGTATGATAAGGTCCCTTTCACGATTGTGATCTAGACGTTTCCTTGAAATGATTCTACTATGGGTCTCTGCTGTCCCGGACGAAAATGTAGTTTCCGCCACACATTGGCAGTAATCGCGGTCTAATTGCATTTTTGCTAAATCGTAAATCTCACACACAGCATAAAATAATTCTCACATAATCATCAAACTCACGATCTTCTGTGTTTAGTGATTATAATCATGTGAAAATTTAAAGAACATTTTTAAACTTGCTCATTTATGCAATTCAATATATATCATCCTTGTGGAAACATAAATAGCTAACGACGCCATCCTGGAAGCGTCTACTTAACTTGTTAAGGTTTAGTTTTTCCCTGGTAGTGTTCGTCAGCCCTATTTTTTAAAGATATAACGCGACAAATTTAGACAACGGTTGAGGAAGCGCCAAGTGGGAATGAGACGTGTATTTGCGACAATTTCTTCGCGTGTAAAAAAAAAAGAAATAACGATCAAGCATTCTGCTAAGAATGGTTGACGCTTCTCCTGAAAGGATTCGTTTCAACTGAATACGAGGTTCACTGCCCCTGAGGGGAGTGATTTCACTGTTATTATCATCTCATTCCTGCGAGACGTGGAACATTTGAAAAATGACGGCAAGCTAGCGCCTGAATGAAAACAGGTGCATGCGAACGTGTTGGATTTGTCGTATGCGCCACTGGCTCAGACATTTTAGCCTAGCAAGAAGCAAGATCCGAAAAAAAAAATCTGACATTTAATGCATACCACCGACGTCATGGAAGACAAAAAAAATTACTAAGAAATGTTTAAGTAATCGATTTGTACTTGGGAAGTGATGTCTCATTGTTTGAGCAGATGGTGGAATTTTTTTTCTGCTGACGTAGCCCGACTGAATCAGCGTTTTCAAATCATTTAGCTCATAGCATTAGCCCTGGCTTAAGGTAAAATATCATTCAGACAGCATTTTATTCGAACAATGCCTGATGAGCATACGGCGAGACAGCGTCAAAAAGATCCATTATACCTTGACGTTGTTTCACGACAATTTTCCGTTGGTAAACTTTTATGCCCGTCCAGGACAGTTGACGTCCGCCTTATAATCATTTAGAAGGAACTTCTTGTTCTCGATAGTGAACTGGCAGGGCCAGTAATGCGACGTTTGGTACAAAAAAAAATGCTCAAGCTCAATAGCACGTCAACTGCCAATGACAGTCATGGACATACAACAAAGCCTACAAGAAACGCCACTATGCTAACACATACCGTAACCTACTAAATGTCGTGGCAATAGGATATGCTGCACACTCCATTCTCTTGGGTTAAAGTTGTATATATATAGGGTAAGGTGGGGCAAAATGAGACAAAAATTTGAAAATAGTGAATATTTATTTTTATTTCACTCTTTACCCTTAAACGACAATGCAGAAACTTTCCTTTGGGTACAAGGTATGTGCTACATAAATATGACCATGTTGCCGCTGTTAAAAAGTTTATTTTAAAAAAGAAATAAAAAATGCACCACATGTCTCATTTTGCCCCAACCTGAGGGGCAAAACGAGACAGTGTGAAAAAAAATTTAACCCTTCAGTTTTTGCCGCACAAGCACTTGAAATTAAACTCCGTGGGCCCTCACGCAGCCTTCATGACCCCAGTCCTTGCACTCCACGCATTGAATCCAGACAGAATCCGGTGCTGTTTGGCTCCAAAACTCCTTGCAGATCAAACACCACCAGTCTTTCCTTGTGCTATTGTTGTATTTTGTTGAAAGCTTGCACTTCATTGGATTATTCAACGATTGGACGCTAGATATAATCTCACGCATCTTCTCCGCCTCCTCTTGCCGTTTTGGTGCAGAACTGCACGGGCGTTTCGTGGATTTCAGCTTCGTCAGCCGGGCTTCGTGAGGCGATGAATTTAAAACTGTGCTAGATTCGAATTTTCTAGCACAAATTTGGTATTGAAGGAAAACTCGATGGCGAGACATGTTTGTAAAGGGCTTGACTTGGAGATTCTTTCAAATTTGCGTTCGCTTCTTGAGAGCATCCTTGGGAACGTGGAAAAATATCGATGCAGCACGAATGGAGTGGGTGTCCTGAACAGCAGTCAGTGCATTTTCACGTCGTTTTCCTCCCAGGAAGCTTTATATGATATTCTCTTGTGCGTCCGAACCTTCCTAAACAATAAAATATAATATATAATGAGTTTAAGTAAATGGTTCACTTAATGAGACACTCTAAGGCAATTCAATGCCTTTTTGTCGCGTTTTGCCCCCCTCACATGCCAAAAATCAAAAAAATTTCCGCTTTGGCCCCGCGCACCAAGTGAACTGAAATTTTGGTGGTATGTAGCTAGTAGTATATAGTAACAATATAAATACTTACGTTGTTGTACTGACGCCAGAGTAGCTTCATGCACGGATCCGAAAACTTGGCCGAGAAGAATTTCGCCCCTTTTTGACGGGTCACGAACACACTGACACCGGCCGCGTAATTTTTCCCACGCGAACGCTGTGAGCAATCATCAACTTTTACACATAAAAAGGTGGACAACTACCAGCACCTCTCGCTGAAATATAGAAACAAAGAAAAGTGCTTTCTGTAGTAGCTATAGAGGTCGGCAAAGCCAAAATGTCGCGTTTTTGCCCCGTGTCTCATTTTGCCCCGCCTTACCCTATATATATATATATATATATATATATATATATATATATATATATATATATATATATATATATATATATATATATATAGTGTTTCGGAAGAAGAACGCCGCCTAGCAAGCAGTTTTAGCAGCAGAGCTCGCGGCCAAATTGGAGCCTATTTTACAGCGAATTGACGTGCTGAATATACGCTTGTGCTGCTGGCAAGACAAAATCACGCAAGAAGGAAACCGCTTCACTGATACAATACACCACTGCTCTCTGTATGAAAATGTCGAGGAACTGTCACAGTGTAGAGGTGTTCGTGAGTACTAATGATGATTGGGTATGACGTGATGATGGCAGGATGACAGATTGAGATCGACCCCAGCAAGAAGCAAGACCGTATTACGGACTATTCATTGTGGCAGTTGTGCATGAGGATTGGTCATGATTCGCTGCATGTGGCGGCTATGCCATTTGTCCAACGTAAACAGCGGTGAGCTGACACAACCCAATGCCGCACCGGATGTCTCCCATGGACAGCATTGAAGTGAGCAGGTTCCGTGCCTCCATGGAAAAGGTGCGAACAATTCTCAAGGAGTGGAACTGCAATAAAAAAAATAATAAAGGCTGCTGACTTCGTCAAGTGTGGTGCCTACCTGAAGTTCCCAGATTCATAACAAAATAAATAAAAAAAGGATCAATAAATTAATAATGCACAGCCAGGCAATGTCAATTTCGGCATTTCTTGCATTTGTAGTGGTTAAAAAAATAGATAAAAAAGAGGGACGACAAAATAGCAGGCAGAGCATCGGTACCGAATAAGTGCATCTCTAGTGCTTTAATCTGTTTTTAAGGCATACTTCACCACTAGATGGAGCACAGCTACACGTATATATTCACCTCACGTAATCTTTTTGATATTGAACTCAAGTGCACTCACTACAAAAATTTACATTGATACTGAACCACACGTGAAGCAGGTCCAGTAAGACACGGTGCCTATTTCGTGTCGTGTGAACAGGAGCGCACTTATTCTACCAGACTAAATTAACCAGGTCATCGTAATTTATGTTCAATGGTCAAGGGATTTTTCCATAAGTTCAATCTCTGCTGTACCTGGATATATTGTATTTTGTGACAAAATGCTCTTCTTTTTCACCTGCTCATATTAAACTCATAGCAATAGCAAAATGTTTACACGGCATCTTGGCCCTACAAAGAGGACGTTCATGAAAGCTGTGACAAAAGCGCAACTTCTGAGCCTGGTATTCGTCATTAATGTGATGCTTTATACGGCCAATTAGGCGAAAAATTAAGCGTAATTATAGGATGTTACGAATACTCATGTGACCAAGTGGTAACTTCACGTTTGACATCATGACGCTCTGGGATTAAAAAGTTGATAAGAGACGATTAAAATGTCGCAGTTTCGCCGCAAGGGCGAAGCAATGAATGCGATAGCAAAAACTTGGGATTTCACGCGAAGAACGCCAAGCACATCGAAATTTGCAAAGGACGAACGAAAAGAACAAACATAGGACGAGCGCGAACTAACAACGTTCACAGCTCGACACTTAACTCTCTCTGCTCAAACACAAAGTGGTTGAGACCACTTCAACAAGTGGTTGAGACCCCTTTAAGAGATATGAAGCCTTCTTTTAGGGGTGAAGCACCTTAGGGCCGAGACTTGTCCGTCCACGTCCGTGGTGTCCGTCACGGGGAGATTCGTGGATGTGAGACACAAAAGAAGGTTTAAGAATAGACTAATATCAAACATAATTTTGAGAGAACGATACAAGACACCTAGAAACACAAACCCCTTGTACTAGTCGGCGAATTCAGCGTACTCATTATGGAGCTTAGGACCTAGTTTCGTCGTCGTCCACTCTCACTGTCCGCTGTCAAAGCATATAGAAAACCGTTGCTATTGTCGAAGCATATGCGTGTATGTGAATAAAAAAGGTTTACAATAGACGAACAACAATCATAATTGTGACAGAACAATATAAAACACCTACAAGCACAAACCCTTTATACTAGTCGCCGAGTTCAACGTAGGCATTGTGGCATTTTATGTCACTTTCTGTCACTAAATTTACATTATATGGGGCAACGCTCGGACAACGTATGGTTGCTCACCAATACGATACCCAGAGCTTCGCCCACTTGTCATGAAGGACACTTTGTACATTCCAAAGTGTGTTCGGCAAAATCTTGTGGCTATTCGACTGACTATGCCATATGTTTTTTTTTCTTTTAAACTCTCAGTGGGATGACACACAAACGGAATGTGTGCGTGTTTCCTTTATTAATTTTTTACCGCGAATCGCAGCGAGACGCGAGACTAATCTTCCTCCGTTCGCATGCGTTCGTATTGTTACGGGGAGAAAAGGAGTTTAAGAATAGGCAGGCATACAAGATGGAGTCCAGCCTGCTCGAGATATCCCTCAGCGTCGTCATCTTTGGCACCCCGTGGCATCACCCCTGGCGGCGAAGGCACCGTCTCGGTGCTCGGCTGGTCCGAGTGATATCACCTCAGCCGAGTTACGTGAACAATGTCCGAACACGATCGCGCCCAGGTGGTGTGAAGAGGCTCGATTTCGTATGTCACGTCGGTGACTTGGCGCACTACACGGTACGGACCGGGGTACGGCGAAGTCAACTTCTCGCACAGGCCAACTCGCCGTGACGGCGTCCAGAGAAGGACCGTGTCACCTCGGTTGAACTGAACATTACGGTGGCGGGCATTGTAGACGAGTCGTTGCTTCTCTTGCGAATCTCTAAGACGCAGGCGAGCAATCTCACGTGCCTCCAGAGCTCTAAATATGACATCACTGGCGTATTCTGATGTGTGGGTAACGGCAGGAAGGAGCATGTCAAAAGGGAGCGTGGGTTCTCGTCCATAGTATTTTCTCACGCTTTGCGCATCGTGCAAACGCCATCCGCGTTACAGCGGTTAAATTGAAGGACCCTTTGTAAATTCCCAAGTGTGTTCCGCGAACGCCTGTGTCCATTGAGACGGCGTCGGTCAGAATGAAACGCGATGCGCGCTTCTTCCTCCTTGCATGATTTTAAACGCTGGGCACAGCGACGCTACGCAAGCAAAGCACGAGCACTCAAGAGTCCGACGCGACCGGCGTCCGTTTGCGCATCCAGGCGCCCACCTGGCTCCGGGCCAGGGCTCGGAGGGGAGGGAAGGACGGACGGACGGACGGACGGACGGATGCACACAGCTGGACGGAAGGACGGACACGGACGAATGGACGGACACGGACGGACGGACATGGACGGACGGACGGACGCGGACGGAGGGACGGACACGGATGGACGGACACGGGCGGACACGGAAGGATGGACGGGCACGGACACGGAGGGAAGGAAGGACAGAGGGGACGGACGGATGGACGGACGGACGAGAGCATGAGACATTAAAGTCTTTTGCCTCAATAACTCCTGCGGTGGTGGTTTGACGAGCGGCAAGTAGTAGTTGGACTGGTGGTTCGCCTCCTACACACGGACTTGAGTGTAGTGTCGCTTTATGTTTGCGGCTAGAATGAGCTCTCTTCAAATGCGTATTGGGTGGCTGGCTCATCCAAAACGAAGTTAAATGAATGCGCAGCGTTTTACCAGCACAGGAATGAAGAAACGCGTTTCATTATTGAGGCGTGGCATATCAATAATAATGGTAGCGCATGCATGAGTAAAACGTCGGCTAACTTGCGAAAAGAAGAAATCAAATACATTCACAATTATCAGTCATGTTGACCCCACGCGTTCCGGATTGATAGGTTGGCCTATTGCAGGGGCATGCGCAGATGAGTTTTCCCTGCCTTCTTTCCTTGCCGCCGTTGTGCGCCTTTGCAGTTAGTCGGCGTGTGTGGTGTCTTGACATCTTTCTTGTGTACGTTGTCCCGCCCCGTCATTTAGAATGAACACTTACGCACTAGCTCAGCTATGTGTTATTCCCAGAGAAATAAATAGAAACAAACCGATACGAAAAATAGATACAGGAAACGGAGAGAAACGTGAAAAAAAGAGAAACACGGCCGATAAAATGAAGAGCAAAAAGGAAGGCCACCCAGCTCTGATTTTCCTTCAGGCTTGGCACCACGAGTGCAAAGCTCCCATATTTTTTTTCTCATGTAAGAATCCGTTTTTCAGGGAGGTCTCCGTGAATACAGGCGCTTCCTCCAAAAAGTATGCTTAGGACATTGATGTTCAAGTGAGGAGCACTGAATGGCAGTCAGCTTACAATCTCAAAGGGCGTGTAATGTCACTACAGTTTGGTCATGCTCACTCAGGGATTCACTAACATGTTCATGAACTTTTAGCGCGCTAATGGCATTGTTCACGTTAATCTCGATAAGGTTATTGTTCTGTTCTGTCAAGTGACACGTTAACTCGACAGCCACAGAGCTAAAAGCATTCTTTCCTAAGTATAGTGAAGCCAACGTGACAAAGTTGTTGGGAAACTAGAAACCTTTTAACAGCGTAGCTGTTTAGCAAATCGTTCGTTCACCGGCGAACTAAAAACTTCGGTCGGGTATGCGGCACAAGAATCGGGAGCCCCACTTCCAAGTAAAAACGAAATAAAAAAAGTCACAGTTTCACCACAAGGCGAACCAATGAATGCGATAGCAACAAATTGGAATGTCAAGCGACGAATGGCAAGCAGGTCGAAACGTGCAGCGCGCTGCTCACGCACACATGACGCACGAAAACAACACGCACAGGACGAGAGCGAACTAAAAACATTCACAGCTCGACACTTAACGCGCTGCTCAAACAAAAACGACGCACGAAACGTATGCACAGGTACAAACGAGCGCGAACAAGTGTCACAGTTGTTACTTCGCTGTGTTTGAAAAGCGTGCTCTTTTCGCAAACGGGAGGACTGCAGCGAGCGATGTGACCTTCGCACGCCCGGTAACTACAACGCTATCGTTCCGGCGAAAGCACGCGCGCATGGGCATCTACCCCCCCCTCCCCCTTCGGGCAAAGTGCGCGCCGGAGAGCTAGGAGCGCCTGAGAGCGCGCGTCGCGACGAACGGGGCGCCCAGCTAAGTCCCGCCGAGCGCGGCCTTTGCGCCATCTCGCTGGTAATGCTGAAAACACGCTGAAAACTCGCTGTATATAAATAGCTCGCCGTTTGAACGTTGAAGGACGTTCGCCTTCGTGGCTCAGCGGTTAGCGCCGCGCGCTGCAGAGTGAGAGGCCCCTGGTTCGATGCCGCGCGCCGGAAACATTTTGCTGAATTATTTTTTCTTTATATATTTATAAAAACCTCAGATACATATACATATATGTGACATGACGGCAACGCCGACGCCGACGGCGAAAACCAGCCGAGAGTGTCCATATAATTGCTATCGCAATAAAGTTTTTTCGCCAGAAGAAACGCCGTTTGTCTTGTAAAAGACTATCCTCATCATTAGCGCGATAACTCGGCCGCCACGTGCTCTCATCGTCCTCTTCTTCATCTGCTCCTGATCAGGTGCGCCAATTTTTCCCTGCGTGGGATGCAAAAACTCAGGTCGACAAGAGAACGAGTACAACGAGAGAGGAAAACAGGGAAAGAAATAGAAAGACAGGGAAAGAAATAGAAAGACACAGACACAATTGGAGACAAAATAAAACACAGAGCAAGCCGGAAAGATACAAATATACAGAAACAAAGAGCGAGAGAGAAAGAAACGAAGAGAGGAAAAGAAAGAGAGGCTTGAAAGTTCCCCATCTCCCGCTAAAGGGAACCATGTGTGGATGCGAAGCAGCGGGGAGATAATTAGCTTGAGCGGGAGGAACGTCGCCGCTCTCAATTCACGGCAGCGGTCCGGGCGCTCATCGCGGCGCTGCACAGGAGAGAGGATGAGGCGTGCGCGCTCCGTCATTTTCATACCGCGGAACTACCGAGGCGCCCCCAGCGGAGTATGCAGCTGTCACACCACCTGTCGTGCGCGCTGCTCCGCAGAGGATTCCTAGAGGAGAGAAAGGGGGGGGGAGAGGACGCGCATGCGCTGCGGCGATGTGGGACGCGGGCGCCGCTCCGTAGAGTAGATGATTCCTAGAAAAGAGAAAGGTGGTGAGCGTAGGAGAGAGAGGGGAGGGAAAGCGCATGCGCTGTGGGGGTGTGGGACGCTCCGTAGAGTAGAGGACTCCTAGAGGAGAGAAAGGGGGTGAGCGTAGGAGAGAGAGAGGGGGAGGGGGACGCGCATGCGCTGTGGGACGCGGGAAGGAGGGACGGACTAAGCCCCCTCCAAACACATGCAAGCAAGATCAAGGAATGGGGTCAACCTGGGCGACAGGCACCACCTGCCTAGCCATTGCTAAGCAGCCTCTCTGTGCTCTCGGCCATGACTCTGATGACTGTAGTAGTGGTTGACGGCCTTCATATTACTACAGTGTTCTGGTTCGCATAATGGGTGCTTCTCTACTTCATGAAAGTGGCCGGACGCGGGCGGGACAGACAAAGCCCCGAGCATAAGATGCTTCGCATCTAAAAGTGAAGGAGCGAGAAATAGAGAGAAGGTTAAAGGGAAATAAGATAGAAAGAACGAGAAAGAGAAGGATATATATGGTGATAGAAAGAAAGACAAAGAAACAGTGATTAAAAGACGAGAAAAAACTGAGTGAAATGGAAAAGGGAATCAAAGAGAAAAATCAGTATAAGCAAGGAAGACCGCCCCGCTCCGCTCTTCCTTCAGGCTTGGCACCACTTGTGAGAAGCTGCCTTAATTGTTTTAGAGTGAGAGCTCTACTCGTCCTGGTACGAACCCATTATATGCTTGGTTCCGGGAATATGAAGTTCAAGCTCAGCCAAGGTCAATCCAGCGTCTCTGAACTGTCTTGGTGCCGCAGAAAATGGTTTACACATTGCTCACGAGATGACGCAAGGTTATCGTGATAGGTGCCTTAAAGGAGCACTGACACAAAAATTTTGCACCTTGTTTTTTTTTGTTGCAATAGGTTGCTTACGACCCACTTATCACGGCTGGAAACCTCGTTTGTGCGAGTGCGCGACGGTTAGTTATTAACAGACGTTTTTAGAGCGCCCAGTCGCAGTTTCGGTTTCAAAGAGCACCGAGCTAGTCAGGAGCAGTTCCGGTAGCAAGATAAACGCAGCTGGCCACGTGACCACGCAGAACTGTGACGTAGGCGGCGCGCGCGAGAGCGGGCGCCGCCTACGTCAGGCACGGGGGAAGAAATCGCAGGTAGCGCAAGGGCACAACCAACAACCAGCCAACACAAAATCGTGACGTAGTTTGTTTACATTGCTACCGCGTTGATGTCGGCGTCGCGAGGGGCTCGCATCTCGCTCAGTCGTGCGGCATGCACTTTGAAATTGATTTTAAATATGTTCTAGGCTATATTTGCCCTTGATATTTCGTAGGCGTTGTCTATGCCTCCACATACATCTATTTCACTCATTATCTCGCCTTCGAAATTTTGGGTCACTGCTCCTTTAATTTCTCCAGAGTGTCTGCGCGTTGATCACATGCTTAGTTTAATGCATTTCGCGTATCGTCCCAACGCTGGGCAAAGCGCTTCTGGGAAACACTATAGTGCGGTGCGTTTGCGAAAACGAACAGCGGCTCAAGGTCAGTCTTTCGCGCCGCCACCGCCAACGGTGCGGACCACATCCAATTTCACAGCCTTGGAGCCGACGTCGCCGAGCAGCGTGCGTATGTGTCTTGTCTTGCAATTATAAATGCGGTAGTTGCTTTCACAAGACCCAACTAAACCAAGACATGAAATAAAGTTAAATCTCTTTTAACGAATGGTCTAGTTATTTCTCAAAGCAAGCAAGACCGAGCTATCACTCGGAAATTTGGGTTTCACCGCGTTGAACAGCGGCAATTGTTCTTAGGCGCACATCAACCATTTCACTTCGCCCGACACCGTCGACGAAGGCTGATTGCTCTGTAAAGAAGCACACATGGATCACACACATTCTCGCTGTATAATAATGTCACGGGTATTTGTTTCGATGGCAATAGTATAGGACACTCCAGGCACACATTTGCCATCCTAGTCAGGTTCGATAGAAGCTCGGCATAGCCGTCGGGATAACTTAGCACTTAATAATAATAACAATTGTTGTGGTCGAACGTCCGGAATCCACGATATGATTATGAGAGACGCCGTAGAGGAGGGCTCGAGAAAATTGGACCACCCGGGGGATCTTTATCGTGCACCTAAATCTAAGCGCACGGGCCTCAAGCATTTTCGCCTCCATCGAAAATACGGCCGCCGCGGCCGGGGATTCGGTCACAGGACCTACGGGTCAGCAGTTCAGCACCATAACCACAAGACCACCGGGGGTGGGTCAACTAGCACGTAGGGTGTCGCGTTGCTAAGCTCGAGTGCTGGCTGGAGTTCAATGGGGGTGAATTGCAAAGAACACCCATGTGCGAAGATGAAGGCCCATGTTAAAGGGTGGTTGAAATAATTATTAGTCGCCCATTATGGAGTGGCTCATTATCCTATCGTGGTTTTGCGAAGAAAACCCCAAAAATTAAGCTATTTAAAAGTGTCCAAATAACTAACATCGCCCCGCGTGTCGTATAATTTATGTGCCAGTGACAGCTTGCGAGGGCTTGCATTCACTCGCACCTACAATGTTATGCGGAAGCGGGTTATGCGATATTAGAGGAATTTCGCGGCTACAAATCATTACAAGTGACAAATTGTACCTTTTCCCTACTTGATCTTTTTAATTTATCTGGATATCTAAATATTCTGAAATCGAAGACAGCAGTCCTACATACGACACATGGGCTCCCGAAGGAATGTGATGCGTTAGCTTTAAAAGCTATATTTGTATAGTTATCTACCAAAAGGCGCACGATTTGATAGTTGCGGCGATCAATCACCTAGTACGACATAAAAGGAGTGACACTTTTCGCCTAGTGTCGCTTACACTGGCTGACTACTACGTCAAGAATAGTTGACAGAAACCACTCAACACAGCTGTTGTTTGCTCATTGCCTTAAGCATGACGCACATGCACCACAGGCGCCTGCCTTAACGTCAGTCGACTGTTGAGCCCAAGGTCAAAGGATCGCATTCCGGCCTAGGCGGCCACATCTTGATGTATGTAAAATACTTAAGGCCCGTCTACTTAAATTTATGCGCACGTAAAGGAACCCCAGGGGATCAAAATTTCCGCACCCTAGGATTCCCTACGGCGTGTTAAAATCATATCGTGGTTTACGGGTGTAAAACTTTCGAAATTACTATTAATAACGCCAGAAAAGTGTTATCCTATCGATCGCTCTCGCATGTAAAGCATGGTCGTAGCACAGCTATTTCGTATGACAAGTCTAACCACACTGTAAGCCCACAAACACATTCACAGCCGGCATGTCCCCGTTTTCATTAATGATTTGCTTCACAATCGACGGTAACAATTGCGATAGCCACACGATGAATGGTTATTTTAAGCTACTGTAACAACCCGTCATATAACTTCATCCTATCGAGGAATGTTCGTTTTATTCGACGATTGAAACGTAGTTACGTTCAGAGACGGTACTCTTCTCGATAAGTAGATGATGCTGTCAACTATGAAGATGTATTTGCCTTCACATGGTTCATGCGTCAGTACGCGTTCGGTATCCAGTCTGCTATTACCCACGTTGTGACAT
Source organism: Rhipicephalus appendiculatus (assembly GCA_030522465.1). Taxonomy (NCBI): domain Eukaryota; kingdom Metazoa; phylum Arthropoda; class Arachnida; order Ixodida; family Ixodidae; genus Rhipicephalus; species Rhipicephalus appendiculatus. Next base: position 11,298 of record JALIZH010009775.1, on the reverse strand, counting down.
TTAGCAGCCCGACTGCAACTGTTCTCTTCATCATAGCACTTAACTAAATGCAAAGTGATACTCTGTCTTCCAAACTCGATGTTGTTCGAATACTTGAAGCTATCTGGTGGGAAATGTAACTGGGAAACAAGACACCAATGAATCTGTGTACCTGTTACCATGTGCCTGATTCTTCAATGGGATTTATCATTCCCATCATTCAGAAAATTTTGAGCATGGGACCAGCTCTCGGCGGCGGTAACGGGAACCTTTCGTTACTGGATGGAAAATAAACGAAAGAAATCGTATCGGACAATAAAAGTGCCAGCTTCTGCCACAAGGGTTAGGCAATGAATGCGATAGCAAAAAATTCAAAAAATAAAAAAAAAAGAGAAGGCAAAATAACCGGCACAGGACCGGCGCCCAATGTGTGTTACTGTAGTGTTTTACTCAGTTACTACGTCAGATCTCACCACCCGGTGGCGCACAGATACACGCGTATGTTGGCGTCAAGGCAGGTTTTTCAGCTTGAACTCAAGTACACTTATTCGACAAAATTTCGGAATAGCACTGAAGCACACGTGAGCGAGGTCCAGTGATACCTGGCGCACACCTCACGCATTGTGAGCACGAACGCACTTTTTCTATGCGTCTAAATCAACCGTGGGATGGTAATCTATGTAATCTATGGTCAATGGGCGATTCCGAAAGTTCAGTCAGTGCCGCATTTGGGCGTATTGCATATTACGTCAAGAATCCGCTCATATTAAATTCAGAGCATTACAAAAATGCTGACGCACCATCTTGATCCTACAAAAGTAGACGTCCAGCAAAGGTGTAAGACAAGCCTGATTACTGAGGCTGCTATTCTTCATGAATTCAAAACTTCATATAAAGTTCCACCATCCATCCATTGCCCATGAGGCGGAAGAGCTCGTGTTACCATACGGTGGTACAATTATACCCATTTGACCAAGTGGTAAAGTCGCGTTTGACATCACGATGCTCTATAATCATGGCGTTGATAAAATATGTATAAAAAAGATTAATACTAGAAGTTGTAACACGTACTTGTAAAACGAAGGGCAGATAGAATGAGTCATAGCGTTTCGGGCATAGAGATGAGCCTAAATAGTACTGAAAAAGCCTTGAAGGGGCTGTGAGCCGCTTTTACAAGTAATCATCGCATGAGCTAGGTATTGTACTTTGTTTTCTCACGAACTGATTGCCGCAAACATTTCTGGAATGGGTAAACAACGAGCATAGTGACAGGTGTTTGCTGCGTGCTTTAAGCGCTTTTTCTCTCGCCACGACGAGCGCGCCGGTAGATACTCAGGGAGGGATGGCCCGGGGAAAAGAACTTACGTCACGCGCGGGTCATGACCTCGAGCTCGCATGGTGAAGCGCGATCACTTCTTTCAGTTAAAGTTCCCAAGGGAGCCTGCGTGGCTGGCGAGTAACGTTAGCAGACTATGAAGCGCGGCGCCAGCACGTGGCGGTATCCCGCGACAAGATGCGCATCTGATCCCAATGCCATTCTTGATTTATGTCCACTGTTAGGCAATAACATGTTAACTGCAGTTCGGCGTCCAAGAGGAGAGAACAGAAGCTCCAAAGCGACTGAGCACAGGCATCTGTGTGCAATGAGGGCGCCTGATCAAATGACATCTCGTAACTTCTTTTCCTGTTCCTTCGCTCCCTGTGTAGCTTCCAGAGTGCGCGTCGGGACGAGAGAAGAGAAAAAGCGCTCAAGCAGTATGACAAATTCTAGTATGCCTGCTCATTCTTGAATGAGTCGAGAAATTCTCTGCGGCAGCTGGTTCGTGACGCAGTATACTTCGATACTCAGGTTATTCGACGACTTCTTGGACAAGTGATTGATACCTCTTTAAGAGACATGAAGTCATATTTAGTTCTGTTAATTTCACATTTATAATCCCGCTGTGGTGGTGCAATTCCTTCAGCTGTCGTGGTTTAACGAGTGGCAAAATCTGGTGGCGCGGATGGTTCGCCTCTCACACACAGACTTGAATGCAGCGTCGCTTTACGAGCGCGCTTAGAGTGCTAGCCCACCTCGAATGCTTTTCGGGTGGCCAGCTCACCAACGTGCCACTCACCCTGGGTGCTCACTCTTGGTCGGGGGACGCTTCAGTGCACCTCATCATTCGTGGGGCTGCCCTTCCCCCCACCCGCCGCAATAGTGCAGTGGTTATGGTGATCGACTGCTGACCCGCACCTTCCGGGATCGAATCCTGGCCGCGATGGCCGCATTTTCGGTGGAAGCAAAAATGCTTGATGTTCCTGTACTTATATTTAGGTGCACGTTAAAGGACACCAGGTGGTCAAAATTTCCGGAGCCCTCCACTACGGTGTCTGTCATAATCATATCGTGGTTTTGGCACGTTAAACCCCAACAATTATTGTTACCCTTCCCCAAGTGCGGAAAGTAGCATAATGTTACAAACTTTAATCGAAGCACAGTGTCTCCCTTGGAATACCGCACCACTTATACGCGCCATTGGGATTTGTCCCTTCAACAACATCGTCAATTCAGCATTCAACTGCCAGCTCGCCGAATGTTGAAGTGAAGACGTTGCCTCATGAACGTGCAGCGTAGGGCGGCACATACGGCACAGCAAATTGCCGGCATGTGTCTACGTGAAGAGCTGGTAGCGTGGTATGATGCTACCAGCATCATACCACCATGATATGGATGTAGCGTGGTATGAGCAACAGAGGAGTAGCTGTATGGAACTGATGAGTGCGGCAAGTTGGTAAAGATGCATTACTTCGAACGGGTAGTGCCTATATGATACCATTAAGCAGTTGATGGTCAAAAGGTAGAAGCAAGACGCCGACCAAAACACTTTAAAAATAACACAGACGTTTCGGCTCCCGTACGGGGCCTTGTTCACAACTGAAGCAATGAAAGAACGGAGATTGCAATCCCCGTTCTTTCATTGCTTCAGTTGTGAATATTGCTTCGTCTGTGTTATTTTTAAAGTGTTTTTGATCGGCGTCTTGCTTCTACCTTTTGACCATGATTATTCCCGACCAGAAGAGCTTTCGTCAAACTCTTTATTTCATTAAGCAGTTGATGTGAGCATCCGGTGACGAAGAATAGGAATGAAGAAGGCAAAGGTCTCATACATGCTGTAAAAGCTCTGGCTACCCTCATACCTGCCGTACACTACTGTTCTCAATTGATACAGAGGGCAAGTCTTATAAGTATTTATATTTGCTTGCGTAGCATCGTGCCACCATATGATGATTGATACTTGTCGCATCGACGACACTCTGGCACTTACCGTTGTTACCCTGTCGTCATCACTTCCATAATCAACCTTAAGTCCGCGTCGTTGCTTCGTAGTTTTGGTAGTGTGAAAATATTGCTGCCATTGCTGTTTCATAATCTTGTAGCGGCTCTTCTGTCAGGCTAGGACTGGTATGCAAAGACGAAGCCCGTCCAGAGCGTATATCGCGAGGTGGTCGGCGGCCAGTGGCATGTGCTACAGTCGGAAATATCGCCGTCGGGGAAAATCATGGAACAGGGGGTGCTGCTGCAGCTAACGTTTCGACAAGCGGTGTTGTCTTCTGCACTGCTTCAACTTTTCATCTGTTCAAGCATTCATGTTCCCTTAAACATCTGCCTTTATTACATCGCCCCCGACGGATTTCATATGATTGTGTCCGTGGTACCCTGTACTGGCGACCTTCCAAATACTGACCTCCACAATGACAATGTCTTTCGGCATTCTCATTCCGCTCTAAGTCATCATCATCATCATCAGCCTGTCTCTCACCATCAGCATCATCATCAGGCCGCTCTAAGTAGTCGTGTTTAAAGATTTACGCAGACGACTTCAATCCTTCGACGTCTCATGCTGTGCCACCGTAGACGCAGTTCCCGTGACTTGACTCCGTGGTCGCGATGCAGTCAGCTTCACGCGCATTCGTGATCACGCCATCATGATTCCATGATCATCACTCTGTCATCACTGCAGCGTCTTCACGTCATCGTCGCCGCTCCTATAGGTCGCTCCTTGCTCCTATAGGTCCCGTCTTACCCATGCTGAAGGCGTCATTGCGTAGTCCCCAAGCCATGGAAACCGATATGTTTGGTGGAATGGGTGTTCGCCGATGTTTTCCGGTAAGACATGTACGCAGCGAGAAATGATGGCAACCTTAAGTCAGTTTCTGAGGAAAATGAGCCACACTGGGTCTTTCGCCGAACAATATGAAAGGGTCGATGAACAAGAGCAGCTTCCCGTGTCAAGCAAATATTTGCCCGGGTGTCACTGCGCAGTTGATCAAAGCGGTTCTATGCACCGTTAAGTGCATTCCTATAGGTGTTTATGACTTTCTCGGGAAAAAATATTAGTAAGTTTGTCTCATGTTATTAACGTCACCGCTTTTGATGCACGAGCTATTGTAGAATGCTCATTTGACCTTTAACGCTGCATTTTTTGTTGATCGGCTTTGCGGCTGCGAAATATGAACTTTCTATGATCTGTTTGAAGCGCTAGAAAATATATTCGTGTGGCATTCACCTTGACAAAGGTGAGCAAACTGCTTTTCCCGAAAATATATTGCATTAGAGATCGTTGTTGATGGAACTATACGCTTTTTCATTCGACCGCGAGCCAACGTACAAGTATTATGTTTAGATACGAAACGATGCAGCAAATGAACCAAAGCGCGGTTGTGTCGTGCCCTAAAAGAGCCAGGCATGCGCGGAAAAGCAGCACAGTAACAGCAAAATTCTAGAAGAGCGGCCTTTTTAGAGCCCGCTTTAAACTCTTCGGGCCACTATTGCAAGTACGCTTGTAGGGTTCCCACTACGCCTAAATTATCATAGTCTATTTAAAATAAACTAGCACCCGCTATGCCATTACAGTATTCGTCCTTCCGCGGAGAAGCAAAGTATGCCCCTCTACACATGTGTAATGCATTATGTGCACTTTGTTGATGCTCTAGCTCAGGGGTCGGCAAAGCTACCGCCCTTGAGCCGCATGCGGCCCGTGGGGCATTCTGATGCAGCCCCCGGCATGACATCAGAACAACCTCCCCCCTTACTCTGGTGACTTTCTATCTTGACTGTAAGGTGCCTACCTCGACTATAAACTGTTATTTGCTATCTCGACTCTAAAGAAACCTTTTTCGGTATAAAAAAGTACGATTTCTATTCCAGCTCTGTGCATTACTGTCAGTGCGCCGAATTTTTTATCTTTGCCTGCAAAGACACCCCCCTTTTCTCGGTATGGCGTCCGGCCCCCCACTGTGTCGACTGCATGCAATTCGGCCCTCCACCTAAAAGCTTGCTGACCCCTGCTTTAGCTGATGACGATGAATAAGCTTTCACCGACCCATTAATAACGTAATTCGCATTGTGTGAGGCCTGATTGTTATTTTAGTCTTCTATAACACTTTGTTATATATAGTAACGTGATTCCTTAAGCAACATGGTGCCTCTATAGGGTATCATTGCGAAGGGGTTTCAAGCAGTGGTGTGGCTCTGTGGCAGAATACTCACGGTCTCGTACGCACGATACCTTGTATCCGCGCCCGTGCTGGTCACAAGCGTCTTTGATGAGGACCCGGAATACAAAAAGAGCAGCTGTGTACTTTCCGCAAAAGAGGGCACCCATTTGCGGGTCCCGCGCACGCTGAAATCGGAGACATTCCGCATTAATTTAAGCACGCGCGAGCGTAAGCTGCAGAGTGAACTATGGCTGGCTGTTGCGTCTCCTGTGAACTGGCCTAAGGCGATGGTTGTAAAGGTAGTCGGAAATAGTGTAAAAGGGCATGAGCACACCGTCGAAGGCGATACCTGTTCGAACCACCGCTCCGTATGCACAGCAGCTGGGAGAGCGTGCAGCTTATAGTGGGGAAGTCGCTTGCCCAGTGAAGGAGGCGTGCCAATTCCAACATCGACTAACCTGTGCTCGGAATGCGTGGTATCGTCATCGACGGTCCATTGAAAACCAGCAGACAAGACTTATGGTGTTGCGAAGGTGAGGTAGATCCGGGTGGACGAGTAGGGCCTCTCAAAAGTTGGCAATGACTAAGCCTAGTTAGAGGGACGAGATTAACAGACAAAGCGACCTTAGCGTGGAAGAGGCCGCGCTTGTCGCTCTCGAGTGTACCCCATATTCTGTGTTTAAGCGTTGAAATCGCCGAGACTATATCGTCGGGTGAGCGGGCCCTGGTGACGACGCCTGTCAACTCGTCAAGGATCGGTTCGACCGGCGAATGTCGCGGAGAGTAAACCTAGATGGAAACGAACGTCAACGACTCCGCTTCGCAGTTGATGGTGACCACCTATCGAGAAATACGCATGGGAGAGATGTCGTAGGATCGATTGCGCGTCACGACATTTGCGCCGTGGTCGGCCTCCAAGTAATAGGTCTGAAGACCGTGCGGAAAAGCTGACACCCTCACTGACGTCCTGTAAGGATCGCCAACCGCAGCCAACCGAACGCCGCGCATGAGCATCGCGTCGGGGAAAATTGAGAATACCCGCTCAGGGTGGTCCATGTGGCTGTATGTGGCTCTATGAAACTGACGCTAAGCTCACCCGGAAAGCCCGCAAACACGCAACCACCCTTTTTGCGGCAGATGCATTGCCGCTACGCGCCATGATACTTTGTGCGGACCCGCAGGCGCGCTACCCGATTGAATAGGCGGGTGGCCACCAGGCTCCAAACAGCATGACGGCACTCGGCTAGGACGATGGCGTGGTTCCCCATGCGCACTGCGCAGTCCGTGCCCATGTGGCACTCGGTGCCACAACGCATGCACACAGGTCGCGCAGCGTCGTTACGCACCGGGACTGAACAACGTCCGTGCCTGCACTGTGCGCAAAACGTGCTCGTGCGCACCTGTAAATCATCGGAGCGTAGTCCAGCCCACCGATATTTGTGGTTGACGCAAATTTAAAAGAATACATGGAGGGCCCTGGTTCAATCCCATCTGATTCTGCGTTTTTTTTTTCATTTCGTGCGATAGCGCTTATGGACACATGAAGCGGTCAGGTGCGCCAGCAAAACGGGTTGTTTTTGAGATTTTATAAGAGCTTGCATTGTAGTAACAGCCTTCCACTTTCACATCGTCATGTCATGCACAATGCATCACAAAACCAGCAGATTTTCACCATGACACCAATATACTCCCTGCCCAGCATCTGGCTAGAGGCACTCAGGCTAAGTGGTTGTTATCCTTGATTGCGAGGCTTAAACCTACGTGCTGCTAAAACTTACGACGAAGACAACACCTTACACGAGTGAACCATGTGGAGGTATTCAAATGAAATTGCAGGTAAAAACGTGACTGGTCCGCAGCGACACCTTGTGATGCAATGATACAATACTGATGGGCCCTCATATTCGCTGCGATGCATTTTACACGGATAAATTACTAATATGATTCTTTTTTTCATTATTTGCGCCTTGGTTTCACGATATATGTAAGGCACCTGTACAATTCTCCGAGCGAAGAGATTTTGTTAGGTTATTTGCAGTTATTCAAAGAGCATACTTACACAGTACAGATATTAAAACGTATCATCATTAAGAAAAACATATTTCTTTAGTGTATAGGGCATAGCCCTCAGAATGCGAAAAATCCTTGCGAGCGTCTTTCCAGGAAAAGTTGCTTGCTTTATGTCCGAATGTTAATCTCATCCAAGGTGTAACAGTGGTTACAACGAGTTTTTCTCACTCTCAGCATGAAAAAGCCTCATTCACAATACCGATGTACAGCTTTCATTTAAATTATGGTAAGTGTTTTTACTGCCCTGGGCGAAAACGCGCAGTTGCCGGGGAGTACCACGTTCAGAGTAACAATTGTGTGACTATTTGTTCAGCATCATAAGTGTCCGCGGCCGAAACAGTTGGAGCCACTGAACTCGGTAAAGGTGTATGAACAGCTCAGCAGGCGGGTGAACTACCGCTATTGTCGTCGTTGTTGTTCATAAGCGCGCTACTCTTCGGGCGTTCTCAAAATTAGCGATCGACTCATATTTTCCAAGCACGACCACGCCAACTCAATGCCTAGGCTGGTCTTGCGCGGCGAAACACGTACGAAAGGTGTACCGCTCCACGTGAGGTTTCTGCGCAGCCAGCGGATCGGACCACCGATTGCACCGGTTCCGCTGCTTCCGCGATTGACCCACTTTTTGACCGCTAGATGATGTCTACTAATGACATTATCGAGTGATGTTATCGCTTCCCCAAAGGAGGCCATCTTGCCTTTTTGCTGCTAGAGGACATACACGACTAATTGGGCAAGTGTCCCTCCTGCTGGTCTGCTATAAAAGTAATTCTAACACAATAAAGCTACCCACTACATTATCGGCCATGTGATTGTGCATATGTGAAAAATTAGGATGATTTTAAGATGTTGCTTTGTGCCACCCTCGATATGTTGTCCTTGTCCGCCTCGGGGGGAACAGTGGCTACGGTGCTCGGCTGCTGACCCGAAGGTCGCGGGTTCTATCCCGGCCGCGGCGGTCGCATTTCGATGGAGGCCAAATGGTAGAGGCCCGTGTACTGTGCGATGTCAGTTCACGTTAAAGAATACGAGATGGTCGAAATTTCCGGAGCCCTCCACTACGGCGTCTCTCATAATCATATCGTGGTTTTGGGACGTAAAACCCTAGATATTATAATATGTTATCCTTGTTGTAGAAACGTACGCGAAGAATGAACGACGCCATCACAAAGTCGTCGGCTAAACGTCAGTTGGTTTTATTTTTATTGTAGGGCTACCAAAAACGAAAAATGGCTCAGTATATACAGGTATATCACAAGCGATTTAGAAATGGGTTGAGAAAGACTCAAGTAGGAAGAAGACCTGCATTCGCCACAATTTCTTTGCATGCAGGAAAATATTGAGCATTGTGCTCTGAATTCTTAACATATGTCCTGAAAGGTGATCATACAAGGCTCGCTTACACTGGACAGAATGTTTCACTTTTATTTTCAAGTCACTGCTGCGAGGCGTGGGGTATTGGAAGGATAACGGCAAGCCACTATCCGGATCAAAACTGGCGCATGCGAATGCATTAGGTTAATCCTATGCACGACGGTTGCAGACAATAATTTTAGACCCAAAGAAAAAAGTCTGACATTTGATGCACACCACCGAAGTGATGGAAGAAAAAATTCAAATCAAACGATGGGATATCAACTTTTGCGTTGGAGCTGATGTCCCATTGTCTTAGCAGACGGTGAAACTTTATTTTTTACTGATTTAGCCGAAATGATGTTGCTGATGTTCTAAAATCTTTAATCTAAGCCACCAGGCCTAGCATTAGTTAAAACGACCTTTCAGAGTACCATCTTATTCTAACAATGAATGATGAGGTTAAGGCAAGACAATGTGAAAGAAGATCTGTTATTCCTTGACCTTGTTTGATGACATATTTCCCGGACGTAAACTGCTCGCTCAAGGACTGCGGTGAATGTACTTAGGAACTGTTTACGTTCGTCCAGAACAGTTGACGTCTGTCATGCAATGAATCATACAGAAGGAATTTCCTGTCCGCGATAGCGGATCTGCAAGGCGGCTAATGCAGCGTCTAAGATCAAAATAACACATGTCATCAGAAGCACGTCAACTCCCACTGGCATTCGTGGCAATATAATAAAGAATACAACCCTACTGAAAATTCTCATGACACATATGCCTTGCATCCAATCATTTCGTATGAACACATATGAATCATATGTGTTCCCGTATGATCATACGAGATTATTGGATATGTGTCATACGTGCCTCATGACATTTTTCGATATGAAAAAAACGCCACTATGCACACAGATATGGCAAGCTGTCGTATGCTTTGTCAGTTATAGACGGTGCAGATTCTATTCTCCAGGTAAAGCCTACATAGCTTTCGTGCCTCCGAAGAAACGCTGCTTAGCAACCATTTTTACCTACAGAGCACAAAGCCAAATTAGAGCCTATTATACAGCCAATGGACTTACTGATTTTAAAGAAAATGTGATACTGACAAGCCATAATCGCGTCCCAAGGAAGCTCTTTCCCAGCCACAATATACTGCTGCTCACCATATAAAAATATTCAGGAAATGTCGGTGGGTGGGATGCTGGGGAATAATGACGATTGTTGTGTATGTGTGCTTATGATAGCTGCACGGCGGTTTTAAGACGTCACTCTCAAGAAGCAACCGTGTTACGTGCTATTTTTACTTGCAATTGTGCATGACCATTGGCCATAATTTCCTGGGTGGCTATGTTGGGTGGCAATGTCTTGTCGATGAAGACAGCAGTGAGACACTGCATAAAATTAGGCCTTAACCGATGTCTCACGCGGGGAAGTTTGGCGTAAGGAGATTGAGTGCCTCCCTGGAACCCTGGAAAAGTAGCTCATCACTTCTGAAGCAGCGGAATAGCAGTCAAAGAAAACAATAGAGGTTCCTGACTTTGTTAAGTGGATCGTTTACCTGAAGTTTCTAGTTTCAGAGCAAAGCACATAAAATAGGGAAAAAAAAACTTAAGGTGCACAGAACGGGCTACGTGGAATTTCGGCATTTCATGCGTTTGTAGTGGTTGAAGCGAAATACAAAAATAAAATTGCAGCCCTGCCAAATGTTTGTGAAGGAGGAAAGCCAGCGAAGCTGGAGAAGCGTTCAGACGGCGAGATTGTCGTGCGTGTGCTTGGCTTGACTTGCCCGATAGTCGTCAATAGCATTGGTTATGCGACGAAGGGCACACTCGCCCTTTTGGGCGTGCCAACGTTCCTCGTACTGCCACTACTCCTCTTTGGAACCTACGACAAGCGTCCGACCCATGGCGCATTCAAAGAGCAACTGACCACGGCACTAGCGCGATCTATTACGTCACAATACAATGGACAAACGCGATTGGTTGAGTAGACGCACTGGAAAAAAATTTTTGACGTCTTATTAAAGACGGCTATACCAATCGCAGCGCACGCACGTGCGCGGACGCGCTCGCAAGCCCGCCAGTGTGAGCTAGTTCATGTAATGAAGACCCAAAACCAAATGTCCTGCGTAAAACGCGGTGTAATGCACTATAGGTGTGCACGGGCCCCGGGTAGCCTGAGAGCGCGAGGCCGGCACGGCCTGCGGGCCGGGCTCGGGTAGGCCCGAGGGCCGGGCCCGGGTTTCTGTTGGTTGTACGTCGGGCCGGGTCGGGCGGGCTCACAGCCCTATAGCGTCGGTCTCGGGCGGGCCTTTAATGCATTCGGCGGACCCGGGCCGGACTCGGGCTCGGAAATACGGCCCGTGCACAGCCTCTAAAAAGAACCGCTAGGGACTGTTCATTGCGCGTA
>JALIZH010009771.1:0-49830 GCA_030522465.1 Rhipicephalus appendiculatus | reverse complement strand
TCATATAGGACAAGACGTGGAACAAGAAGTTCACTAGACATGCGCCTACTCTCATCATCATCATCATCATCAGCCTGACTACGCCCACTGCAGGGCAAAGGCCTCTCCCATGTTCCGCCCATCAACCTGACCCTGTGCTTTCTGCTGCCACGTTATCCCTGCAAACTTCTTAATCTCGTCTGCCCACCTAATTTTCTGTCTCCCCCCTCACGCGTTTGCCATCTCTTGGAATCCAGTCAGTTACCCTTAATGACCAGCGGTTATCCTGCCTACGAGCTACGTGCCCGGTCCATGTTCATTTCTTCTTCTTGATTTCAACTATGATATCTTTAACCCCCGTTTGTTCCCTGACCCACTCTTCTCTCTTCGTGTCTCCACTTATACTTAATTCAGAAAAATAAGTACGAAAGAAGAAATCTAAGAACGTCATCGGACCACCTGACAAGTACTCGATGACATATGAATCTTTTCAACTCGTGCCCCTTAACTGGATTTGCGCACAATGCTTCGTAGGAACTTCCTGTCCTACGTCTGTATGCGTACGCTGCACAACCTTACGTATGAATGCATGCTATGTAGCTCAGTCTTTGCGCTATTTTTTTTTTGTCTTCAAAGCAACTGAGCGTCTTTTATTGCAGAGCCACACCAATAGTAATACTTTGACATAGTCCAAACGTGCCAAATCCAATCCTATGCGGGCTAATGGGAGATCAGCGCAATTTTCTTTGACATTTGCTGAAATACCTTCACCCCAGTTCTTCACTTCTATTTGGCCCGATGCCCCACGTCCCATGCACTCTTTGGCACCATGCTGCTTTCTTTCTTTCTCCACGCTGGGTTCTTTTTCAATCCAACTTGTCTTTTTTTTAACAGACTCTAATTTTCTGATCCGAACTTGCGACTTTTTTTCTTGGTCGCCTCTTCCGCTGTCTACGACATTTTCCACGCAGACAGTCGCATATGTCACGGGCTCATCCCAATTTTTTGCCACAGAATAATTACCGATGCAAGATTGTATTCCCGAGCCATTTTTTGCTTGCGGAAGGTGTTCGTTTATGTAATCTGGGTGTGTGTGGTGTCAGGTGGAGGGCATTGCGCAGTGAAGTAAAATGTTCTAAAAGTGACGAACAACAAAAAAAAGTATCCAAGAGCTGCGAAAAAAATATGGGGGTTTGTCAGTACAAAGTTCATTTTAGCCTTATACTAATGTCAAGAGCAAAATTCTGTTGCTAAATAACACATGTAAGACATCTGCACTGGCGGGTGGGGGGAGTGGGGGGCTCTCCGGTGGAAGAGCTCGAATGGGCAGAGCGGACGCCTCTTCCCTACCCGTTATGGACAGCTTTGCTTGGAACTGTTTGTACCACGACCCCTTTCAGAATTTCAAGAAACTGGACGGCACATCCAGTTAAACAGCAAACCAAGGTTGTCAAGCTCTATCTGCCACAGCCACAGCTAGCGGCATAGCCGAGATTTCGTATACATAAAATACGTGAAACGCAGTTGCATCTGTGTAAACACAGGCAGCACAACCGTGGTTTATGCTGCCTGTGTAACATGCGCACATTGCGAGCGGAGTTTGGATTCACAGAAACCATATGGGAGAGCTTCGAAAAGTTATACGGGTCCCACCGTGTGCTTAGACATGAGACGCTCACCATTTGAGGCTGAAAAGAAGACGCGAGTCGACCAGCGCTAGCACAGCGATGTACAGCATGCCCTGAGCCATCATGCTGAGAAACTCGTAGAAACCGGTTTCGGGGGACGGTTGCAGCGGCTGGACAAGTGTCGCCGTTCTGTTTTGCCAGAGCGCTGCGTGAATGAAACGTGCGAGTGAAGCCTATCAGTAAAACAAGCGGCCAAATTAATACAGCTCGGTCAAAAATCTACGGTCCCTTTAGACGATGCCATAACGAGAGCAGAGGAAGAAGCCTATGTCCTGTCAAGGCTCCTATACTCTGTTTCACTACTACCGTTCAGCACTGCCAAAGCTACGGGGTGTAAACAAGCCACACGCTTGCGCAGGAAAACATAGATCCAGATATAATTGCCTTGCAATTGGCAAGGTTGAGACATTTGCCCTTGTTTAGCATCTGCTTCTGCACATCAATAAGTAATCTGTTTATTCTTCATCGCATTTACGTCGTATTTCTTTAATTGTTGTATCAGTAACCATCGTTAACTGTGGTTCAAAATCAGCATGCAGCGCCCATGCAGACGCGACCACCCGCTTCGATCCGAACTTGCCCTTGACGCTCGCCCAAAGCGCTCACAGCAACAAATGAATGGAGTAAGGAGCTATCGCTTTGCGCCCTCTCACGATCAGGACAAAGCATCAGGTACGCTCTGTCGTTATTGGCGAGATAAGCTATTCCTTTAACCACGCCTGCTAAGCCTAACGCGCCGAGAATTTGATAGCGGTTCATGGAAATCGCGCAATGTACTCACGAATACATTGCTGCCGAAGCTCCAAGACATAAATCTAAAGCAAATACAAGCGTCTGTTTGGAACTTACGGGCCACAGAGCGCACGTCGACGACGTGATAAACTCGAGGCGGAGAGCAGCAGCCTCGATGAGTGCTGCCATGTTCTATTTTTTTTTTCGGCGCTGCCGTCTGCTTGCTGAACGTGTGCGCGCAGAAGCCAGGGGGATGCTAGTAGACGACGCGGCGCGGATGAATACATGTGGAGGGGCTAATCGCCCTTCCTATGGGCTAAGGGGCCCTGTAGCCTCCACAGTGCTGAAGGGAACTTCTGAGACCGAGTATAATTAGTATATACTGATGGGCTAGTTGGGGAGCCATGACATTTATGAAGCAGCACAGAAAAGAAATTTACGCACATTAGCCCTTGAATGCACTTTGTACACATTTGTGTATGCTACTTGTTCTTTTTATAGTTGCGTCGACTAGTCGTAAAGAAACAGCAAGATACATTGCGCTTTCGATAAATTGAAGCTCTTCTGAAATAAATATTTATTTACTTGACTTCATTTTTCTCTATATTGGTGCGTGTGATCACTTTGCGTAAGACATACGAACAGGCAAGGTAAAGTTTTTTTACTAATGGTTAGAAGGTCATATTTTCGGTCTAGTTAGCTTAATTTATAGTCGGATGCAACTTAGGAAGGTGGAGGAGACCCCCGCACAGATAACAAACGCGGCTGCCAGCTGCCTGCGCGACTAAAGTAGCAGTCGCACTCATATACTCGCCGATGTTCCCCAACAAAGGGGCCAACGATAGTGTGGCTTATGACGTCACTGACGTCAGCACTCCCATTGGTGCAGGCTTGTGTGCATCCGCAATTAAGATGTAAATACCTTTGTCTTCTAGAGTTGCACCCAACTGTAGATGGCTGGTTGGTTGTTCGAAATAGAAAACGTTCGCAAAAGAAACTTAATTGAGTTGATTTTAAGATTCAATTCCGATTTATATCCCGTAGGAAATCGCATATAGCATCGACAACGTTCTCGTGGCTAAAAGCGGCAACACCAAATCAAAGAACCTCCGGAAGGGACAAATTGAAGCCCATCTTTTGGAAAGTAAATTTAGTTTTGAATTTTAAACCTTCGGCATGTCAAAAAGAAATTATCCACAGATTCCCTCTCATTGCAGTGAAAGCATACAAGACTAGAATCTGGAGACATGCGCACGTAGCGACATCTATCGCTGGTGACAGCGGTGCGCCTGCATTAACTTAAAGGGAAACAGGCGAAAAAAAAATCATATCTCACGAAAAAGGCTTTTTACTAGAAGGAACTACCAGTTTCGTACAGCAGAAACCCGCTTAAATAGTCTGGTAAAATGACTTTGTCCCACTGCAAATGACGTGGTTCCCCAGAGTGTTCATTACATTACAGTGCGACCACATGTTTTTCTTCTGGGCGATGTTCGATAGCCCTTTTTCAAGCAATCCCAGACTGCCCCGCGCGCGCACGGAGCACTATGGAAAACTGTGCACGCCACGCAAGCTGTCTGTTCGGTCGCCTGCTGACCTGCTGCTCCTTGGCCCCGTGGGAGCAAGAAATGAAAAGAACACGTCACTGCTTCTTGGCTATTCTTACGTCGTAAATACTACACATATCCGAATGCATCTGCATGTATCTCTACGCATGAAATGTGAAATGATTAACGCAGAGCGATGTAGGTGGCCGAACGGATATGTAGCGGATGTAGAAGTTAAGCAGCGTGCACAATATCGCGTGCCAATACCGTCAAGACGTACTACAATCAGCTGGAACATTAAGTTCATGTTTCGTCGGCGATTACTTGTACTATAGCTATGGGAAGAAACGGGAACAAGGCGGCATCTTCATTCTCTGTTTCGCATTTCTTTTCAAGTGGTTGTTAAGCTGGATCTTTGTGTTAACGGAGCACGTGGGTCACCTTCGCAGCAGCCGGATATCCTGTCATCCGAAGAGTACTGCACGTCGCTGCACGCCTCGGCGAGTAGTTCACCACCAGCGAGACAGATGGCGTTGAGCCTGGACAGCAGGATGACCTTGACGACGCCCCGCACCAGAGTGTACGTCGGGAACCAACGGCACACGTAGCCCCAGACGAACAGCACCCCAGTGGCAGCCGCCGACGGGTCTTCTTGAACGAGCACGTCCAATATCTCCACGCCTAACGAACCAACTATGCCTGCGTGGCGAACGTCGAGTACGTTAACAAGGCTGCGACTGGGGATAGTTGGTTATGACTTCCACCTTATAACGTGTGGCCAGGTATTAGCTAGGTCCACAGGAATGACGTGTGCCTTTCGTACTTGTGGTCCGAGACAAACCTGGCGGCGCGTTATAAGATGTAGTCGAGAATCAGTCAAGAACCGTAACGTCACCGTAAGAACGCGTGTCGGAGAGCTACAGACTATATATCTGTGATCCAGTGGCGTAGCCAGGGGGGTGGCACACCGGGCACGTGCCCCCCCCCCCCCCCGAAATTTCTTTTCGCCATGGCATACATAGCGAAAAATGGCCATTTCAAGGAGGTGCCCTCCCCGAAATCAAGGAGGTGCCCCCCCCCCCCGAAAAAAATTTCTGGCTACGCCCCTGCAGTGATCACGGCACAGGCATGAAGTATGAGAGTGACGTCACGAGCACAGACACCACCACTATGCCAAAGATAATTTCATCGCTCCTTTAAACGACGTGTTCATTTGAATAAATGTGGCTGGAGCAACTTCCGCCTCTATATGCTTTAACAGCGGAAGTAAAAATTGGCCGCGTATCTGCGTGCTTCGCTGCAAATGTCGTCGAAAGACGATAGTCTTGTGCCGACTGCACTGTATGAGCGGCATGAGTACCACAATTTAATAGCTGGGCTAGCCGCTGGGCTCGTTTTTCGGACGTTTTCCGGGCACGCTTAGACGGACGCCGGCGTTTCTCCGCTGAAATTTGGTCGTCGGTCTTTTCTCTGCGTTCTCTGATCATGTCTTGTAGAGTGGGTCGTATTTCATCAAGCGGCCATATATGTTTTGCCTTGCCTGAGACAGCGCTCTTCTACGATGAATAAGCCGCATCTGGCTGGCATTGATAAAACAGAAGAGGACGCCATCTACAGCGCTACCGGGGAACATCGGCTTGTGTTGAACTATGCTGCTGCCAGGTGGCAGCACCACAGCGTCGAAGTTAAATCACTGGGCGGAGACTTGTTTTGTACACAGCGGCGCATTTTCAGCGCCGCGTAATAAACACTAGGATCTTTATAATTACGTATCTATAGATTTTGTTTTAAAGGAACACTGTGAATAGTACTAAGGTATTGATGTTGTGCCTCAGGTATGCGTAACATTTGATTTTTAATTGCCCACGCTCACCCGTATGAACACATGCCCCTCGGTCAAGATTGGAGGTCGTAAGGCAGGGGGGTTAAACTTTGGCCAGCTAGCTGAATAGTGCGACGTGCCGACAAACAGAGAAACAGACAGACAGACAGACAGACAGACAGACCAAAATTTCTCCGTTTAGGTATCCCAAGAAAGACTATCGTCTTTAAAAACGTACGGCAGCTCCACTACTGTGAAACCTGTGGGAGTGCGTCGCACGGCACCCAGCGATTCCCGTGCGCAGAGTTCCCACTACTTCGTTTAACAAAGTGTCAATGACGTCAATGTTTGAGGTAAGCATGGAGGGTTGCCCCGGCACAAGTAGAATCTTGTTAGCCAGATTCACTAACTCGGTGAGTGACATGTGTGCTACTTTTTGGTTGCACTTTATCGACTTCCGGCACGTTACGGCAGTTGAGATGCGCGTCGTCTGCACCGAGTTCCGTCAGGTGGTTTTCCCCATCAGATGTAGTCTCGTAGCGACGCACCGCTGCGCCGGTGCAGCGCCGTCGCAACGGCAGTGCAGGGGGAGGGGCATTCGCTCGGTGAGGTGGTGGCGCCCTCTATTGCGCCCCGCCGGAGTCAGCCCCATCTTTCCGAAACATTTTAGCAATATTAAGTTAACTCATGTGATTATTTTTTGGCTATTTCTGTTAATTATATTACTTTACACCTTTCGTTGATTTTAGCCCGGGTTTGAGCATTTATAGCCTTGTTATGACCTCTACTGAGAGCTTTACTGTGAGCGTGACCACGGCACATGAGATGGATGGAAGGACGACAAGGAGGGCTCCTAAAGTGCTCCACACTTAAAAGTTGGAGTGCTTCAGGACGTGCCCCTTGTGCAAAGTAATTCCAGGGGCATTAAGAATACAATAGTCAGCCATGGTTCCACGTCGTGAATAACCATTGGACAGCGAAGGGGCAAGCTCGCAAATGCAGACATTCCTCACATCATAATCACCATCTCGAACATCGTTCCCATCCTTATCATTTAGCCTTATTTCGAGCATCATCATCATTATCTTGAACATCACTATCATCATCATCATTGCGAGCGTCACCATTTCATTTCATGTATGCGTTTATTCATCCCCCCTCTGATCACGTGACCTGTGTGACATCTGACAGACGTCACAGGCTCGACTTAAAACAGCTATGTGACATGACACTAAAAGGCTTCTGGGAACAGCATCTGATTCTACCAGCAACAGGTATATGTGCTCAGCTCCGGGTTTGCGTTTAAGTTAGTGATGTGAAAATGAACACTACGATCAGTGCAATGGGCTGATCGTAGAGAAATGGTCAAAAGAGAGAGAAGATGGCTTCCACGTCGAGTGGTCTTAGGCGAATGCTTAAAGGGGTGGTGCCATCAAATTTTGAGGCTATAACAAGCTTGTTGTGGGTTTCCTCTGTATGCAAGGACACTCCACATGAAGGGTCGGACGCAGCAAACGTTTAGAATATATTTTAATTCACTTCCAAAGTGTACCTAAATGCTCATTCTCCCGATCGATGCCCATCGCTAGCGCATCAAAACTGACGTAGCTCTATGGGAAGGACAACGAAAGTTGTAGTGACGTCACACCATATCTGTAGTGACGTGAGTGTCCTCGGGACCTCTGTTACCTCCAGAACGTACGTACCGGCAAAGAATCGGTTGCTACATCACTTGCCGAGTTTCGATCGCTTCCTAGCGAAGTGCTGCGCATCTTCGCGCGAGCCTTGTATGGTCACGTGACCAAGCCTACTACACTGCTACGTCACTGCCCAACTTGGTGCCCAGAAACCGAAACCGAAAGTTGTCCGCATAAATAAGGCGATATTAAATTACTTAGCGAGAATACGTGAATCTCGGTGCGTGTATCATGCTTCCTAGAGCTATAAGAAACGCTTGATGCGAAGAACACGCTAGCCACAAATGTGGTGTCACCACCCCTTTAAGGGACCGAAAATGCACAAGGGACCATGTCTCACAGCAGCTTCCTCGGCCTGCTGGATCACCCAGAGTTGATGGTCTAGTCCTGAGCTGAGAAGCGCGGCCCGCCAACGCCCGCGAAGGTCCTCGTTGGAGGTCGCGTGCCTAGTTTTGCCAATTAGAGCTGGACACCCCCAGAGAATATGCGCTAGTGTGGCCCTATTAGCACACGTTTATGGGCTAGTTGGGGCATTCTTTGAGCCCGTGCCATTTTGTAATAAATGGCACGGGCACTCTCATATATACACCTTCATTACGAAGCCTGCGCGGGGAATGGAAAGGAGAAAACTGAAAGGAGCAACGATCTTAAACAGGAGAAAAGTCAAGACCACCCGTGAACTGATTGAGTCTTTTCATATCGATAGTAGTGGGAGTGGTTGTTAAAGCACCCCCTCGATTGCTATTTATAAAAGTTAATGAGCGTTTTTACAAGCATTGGGCTAAAACATAGATTTTAATCGTGTTTGTTGTTTTATCTCTTTTTTTGAAGTTTGATCTGCGCTAGTGGGGCTCCCTCCTTTCTGGTTGTTCGCCCTGTCTCTGTCCTACATATTCACTCGCCTAAGGTGTCAATAAAAAATTGGGGGACCCTTAAGCTTCGCCTTTAAGAGTTCAACGCGATAGCGATATCCTGTCCCTAGTACGTACTTCAATCACTTAGTACATACTATGTAATGGGTAGCATGCTTTAAACCACGAGCAATCATGAGCGGGAAATGTTTTCGAACTTGCTATGCACCCACTACGTGGTCACATTTTCAATGTAATCCCGAGCAGAAGCGTGGCTGTGTGGTAGAACACCTGCTTGCCACGCAGACGGCCTGGGTTCGATCCTCACTGAACCGGGAAATTTTTTATTATTTATTTTATTTGCATCTTTCTCGATTTGTCGGTCACGGTCAATATGATTTTTCGCTCACAACCAACGACGCCGACGCCGACGCCGGAATTTCTGCGAAACGAGCTCTTTAACGCTATCGCGTTAAAATAGTTGCATGTTGCCAAGGAAAGTATAGGGGAGGATATTAGTAGTTATTGTAATGCAAATGTGAAGAAAGAAAATAGGATGAAAAGATAACTTGCAGCTGGCTGGGACCGAACCTGCTACCTTCGAATAACGCGTCCGATGCTCTACCAACTGAGCTACAATAGTGGTTATCGCCGCGTCCATTTTATGGGGTATATATGTGCATTTAAACCTGGGAGGGCTACTCAGCGCCACTAGTAGCCATGACTGCGAGTGTGGAACACTCTTTTGCCGCCTGGTGGCGTCACGCAGCACGTGATCTTATTACGAGCTGGACCAATAATTTCTAGCATACTACCCGAAGTCATCAAGTCTGCCGGAACGAGACCCTCGCTATGAATGAAGGAAAGAAGTGGAAATTTTAAGGGCTCGCTTTTCTTTGTTAGATACAATATTAACGAGAACTTAATTGAAACTAATGCCAAGGAAAGTATAAGGGATGTTATTAGTAGTAACTGTAATGCAAGTTATCTTTTTGTCCAGTTTTCCTTCTTCATATTTTCATTACAATTAGTACTAATAACACCCCCCCATACTTTCACCATTGTCTGTTAAGTTCTCAATAATATTGTAATAATAATAATATCTGGGGTTTAACGTCCCAAAACCACGATATGATTATGAGAGACGCCGTAGTGAAGGGCTCCGGAAATTTCGACCATCTGGTGTTCTTTAACGTGCACTGACATCGCACAGTACACGGGCCTCTACCATTTCGCCTCCATCGAAATGCGACCGCCGCGGCCGGGATCGAACCCGCGACCTTCGGGTCAGCAGCCGAGCACCCTAACCGCTATACCACCGCGGCGGACTCAATAATATTGTGTCTAACAAAGAAAAACGAGCCCTTAAATTTTCACTTCGTTCCTTCATTCATAGCGCGGGTCTCGACTTGATGCTTTCAGGTAGCATGCTAGAGATTATTGGTCAGCTGTCAGCTCGTAATAAGATCACATGCTACGTGACGCCAACAGGCAGAAAAAGAGTGTTCTACACTAGCCGCCATGGCTACTATGGGTGCTGACTAACGCCCCCCAGGTTTATATGCACATATATACCCTATTAAGTGGACGGAGGGATGACCGCCAGTGTAGCTCAGTTAGCAGAGCATCGGAAGCGTTATTCGAAGGTTGCAAGTTCGGTCCCTGCCTGCGGCAAGTTATCTTGTCGTCCACTTTTCTCTCTTCACATTTGCATTACAGTTACTACTAATAAAATTCCTTATACTTTCCTTGGCATCATTGTCTGTTAAGTTCTCATTAATATTCTGTCTAACGAAAAAAAAAAAAAACGAGCCCTTAAATTTCCATGTATGGATGTCACGTGGCATGCCGTGTCTGATAACGTGTTGTGTGTTATAAGAAATGCTGAGACTGGCAGTAATGTGGTTGCCTGCTTTGGCTTCGGCTAAAACATTTTTAACGTGCGTTTGTTCCATGATCCACTCTGCTATCTTAGTTTCCATCAACGTAAAACCTATCATTTTGCTTTCCCGGCTCGCTGCGCAGTGTGAGTTTAAAGGACCCCTGACAGCAAAAGTTTTGTTTGCGACTTTTTTACAGTAATTTGTAGCTTTGCGTCTGGTAATGCCGAAATTGAATCGTAAATGCTCTAACGCATCGTATAATTAATGCTAGCGTTGTTAATTCAGAACGATTTTGCCGCAGTTCGAAACGCCCGCCTAAATACCATAAGAAACTAGCGCCCCACAGCGGGCCAGCACCTGAGACTACATGCTCAAGCTACTCAAGCTTCGGTGACGCTGAACGCGCCGTTTTCACCCGCGGGGGGTGAAGAATGAAACGATGTGGGTGCTCTGAGCGTGTCCCCCCTCAGGAGAAAGAAATGCATTCCTGGCGTAAGCAGCCAAAACCACCTCGAGAGCAGCCGGATAACAAAGCGAGAGGGGTGACGAACAATAGTCCTCGCCGGGTGCCAGTCGGGGTATTGTGCGCGCCCCGAAAATGTTCTCTGACATCGACAATACTTGCTTGACCTCCGCAACGTCACGAGGGGAGCCTCTGTCTACGTCAAACCACAGAAAATGTCGATTGCACCTGAATACTCGGACGAGCGCTGACCTTTACTTCAAAACCAAATTAAAATATCTTACAGGCAACGCTCGTCCCTAATAATCGGTCACAAGTGCCCCCCGCATGCAGGAGTCTCAAACAACACAAGCATCTCGAGTTTCTAAATTTGGTGTCAGGGGTCCTTAACTCTCTCCGCAAGCATCCAAGTTTCTGCCCTAAACGCACCCGCCATGGTGCCCTAGTGTTTATGGTGCTCAACTGCCGACCCGAAGGTCGCGGGATCTAATCCCGGCCGCGGCGGCCGCATTTCGATGCAGGCGAAACGTGTAAGGCCCGCGTACTTATGGCGTATTCGGTTGGTCGCTCCGGTCCTCTGGCTGAGAGTCGCCAGATGCCGAGGCAGCTCGCAATCAGAGCGCGAGAGGCAGCGTACCAACCGAATACATCGGCGATTTCGGAGCAGCGCACCTGAAGCGCCCCCGTGCAGCCAGCGCGGGAAGCAGCCGGGTAAACATTCCTGCGCTGCATCGGCAAATGGCGCCGACCAGTTAAGTGGCCATCTCCGACATATCTGGACGTAGCAACAGCCTTCTGAGCTCAGAACATAAATCTGGCGATCGTCGTCGTCGTCCGAGCTGCTCGCTTCAAGGCATTCGTCTGCGAGCTGCTGTAACAACATTGACGTTTTTCTCCGCCTTCACTAGCCACATCCTCCTTGACATGGTGCATTTATGGCTTCGTAGATGTGAACTCACCACACACACGCTCAAAAACGCCGCGAACAACACACGTGCACGGAGTATTACGCGTCCGGCGACGTCCCCTTCCGAAATGCGTGCTCGCGCTGTCACTTGCCGGCAACGACGTGGTCACGTGGTTGCCGGCTTGTGTCACGTGATCCGTCCTCCCGGCCAGATCGCGCCACGCTCTGACTTCGATGTCAGAGCTGTCGGGAGCGCTCCGAGGAGTTTAACGCTCCGAAAAAGCCAACCGAAGGTAGTCCGAGCGCTCGAATTCTACCAACCGAACGCGCGGCAACTTTTCAGAGCGCTCTAGAGCGCTCGAAAACGCCCAACCGAATACGTCATTAGATTTCGGTGCACGTTAAAGACCAACTCCGGCGATTTTTCGATGTCAGTCGACCTCAATAACATTCGGTACGTTCCTTTGCACTTCCATCATTTGTGCCAAATTACAGGCTTGATAGATACGCAGATTCTTTATAAATGAATTTTATTGATTGCCCCTACTCTCCCACCTGGCTTCCCACAATTATTGGCAACACTGCGTGTCCGACAACATTTACGTCGAAGCGACGGAAGTGACGCAACCGAGGTGGCACTACCAGCACTACCTCGTCTGCTGTCCACAAGGCAACGATCGCGTGTGTTGTTTGGTCAACGCTTCACTGACTTGGCGATCGAATTTCAGTTCGTTGAGGGCTTGCGTCCGATGGGTGGCAAGTGGTGTAGCCTTGTGTTCGCACAAGATTCCCCGAATAATTACCTAAACAGTCATGAATAAACACTCCGAGCTAACGATTACCCTTCGTCTCGATATTGGAGTGTTCTAGCATACAGTACCCGTTTACCGCATGGAAACTGCGGTAATACCGTGTCGGCTCAAGAGTGCACATGCGTACACATTACGGTAATGTGCTAAGCGTGCACGTTACTGTACGGAAACACTTTTCGCAACGTGTACAGAATACGCCGTGACCGGGACTAGCACGTCGTGCAAACGTGGCTCGTACTTGGCTTATATCAAGTTCATTCGGCCCTGCCAACGCGATTTTAAAATCCGATATTGCCAAACTTATGCACGCTTCCCATAGCGATAATCAGAAGCTTTAGTTAGTCAGAAAACTTCTCAGCGATAGCACTTTACGCGATCGCGGTCCCACACTTTAGATTCCTGGACAGGTGGCGCCATCTGACAGTAGAATGCGCAACCAGGTAAGCAAGTAACTAAGCAGGTGTGTCGAACTCCATCCAAGAGGAATGGCGATTTTAATTGGCGTCCATGTGCGTCCGAATTTTCCGACAGCTCCGAGGAATTTGTGCGCGTTGCACAGTCACAGACATGGTACGGCTTTTGCGACGTGGTCACCTTCCCCTGAGCGTCTGCTCTTCGCCGCTTTCGCAGCTTTCATACTCCGCGCTGGCGGGACTGGCATGCCTTGCACGATTGGTTTCTTCGAACTTCTGCGTCACGCGAAGACAGTACTGCTCGGTTGGGCTTTGGCTTCGGTGCAGCGCTTTTTTGCTTATTTAAAATATTTGCCAAATTGGCAAGTATTTCTTCTTTCAGGCCCATGACAGGAGCGTCTCCGGGAACATAAAATTACCATTACTTTGACATAGTCAAAAAATCGCCGGAGTTGGCTTTTTAAAAAATCCCTAGCTGGTCGAAACTTCCGGAAGCCCTCCCTGACGGTATCCCACATAATCATGTCGTGGTTTCGGGACGTAAAATTCTAACAATTAGTATTGTATTTGTGTCTGAACCGCAGGTAGATTAAAGTGCCAAACAAGTTCGGCTTCGCTATAATTCCCTGCTGCAGCTGCTAGAACCCACGCTACAGCGTACTCACCAGCGAGAAACAGGCCAAGAACCATGCAGGAGAAGGCCAAGCTTGGCTCGCTGAATAGCTTGGAGAACAGGTAGGCAAGCGGCAGGCTCGCGAACGAGTTTGCAATGAACAGAGCCAGGATGGCCACTGCATCCATTAAGAAAGGAAATACAGTAAACTGCGAGAGTTATTTGTACTAGTAGTGGGTGATAGCGCTATTTGGTGACTCGCTGTCTAGGTATACTGTGCCGAAAGAAACGAAGACGACGAAAAAGACGGGTACGAGCGCAGTCCCCGTCTCTTTGTCGTCGTCCGTGTTTTCTTCCGCGCAGTTTATCTAGATCATTTGTACCCTTGCCGGCTACGGCGGTGGTGGTGGACAACTATAAAAAATGTCCTTAGAATCTACGACCAAAACTTACGTAACCTTGTCGAATACGGCAGCGGTGGTCGACAACCTTAAAAAATTGTCTTAGAATCTATGACCAAAAGCTGCGTAAAATTGAATGCCTGCCATTTTATTCAAAAACGGATGAAACCTTCGTAAATATCAACGGACATAGTTTGATCATTCTTGCCATAGTCTAAAACAAGTATGGAAGTCCGCGGCATTTCTTCCTCAAAGGCGGATGCACACCAGCCTCCACTAATGAACGCGCACTCCAGACTGAGATTATGAGCCAAACGGCCGGTGACCCTGCTTTCGGAGCACCTTGCCGATACATGAGAGGAACTATTTCTTTAGTCATGGAAGCAATCGGCTAACGCGCTTCGGACGTCTGGCCGCGGCCTCTCCGGACTATGTAAGTTATATCCGACTATAAATACCTGTCATATGGTCCAATTCATCATCATAATCATCAGCCTGACTGCGCCCACTACCAGGCAAATGCCACTCCCATGTTTTTCTCAAATCGACCCGGGTCTGTATTCGCCGCGGCCGTGCTATCCCCGCAAGCTTCTTCATCTCCTCTGCTCGCCTAACTTTCTGCTTCCTGAAGGCCTTGAAAAACCCCTATTTTCATTTTTTTATTCTCGGTAAAACACCCCCCCTCCATCCATATTTCGGGGGAAGGAAGACTGGTGCCTAGCCCCCCTCCCCCCCCCCCCCCGGCTACATGCCTGCTTGGACTGTTACTCTTAATGACCAGCGTTTATATTGGCGACACGCTACAATGCCAATGCTAATTTCTCCTTGATTTCGAATAAGATGTCCTGTAGGGGCCTGGGCCTGGAGCCACCCAGAACCCCTCAGGGATGGCACGGAGATGCCGAGCACACGTCTTTACTAACCAGAGGAGCGGCCGCGACTGATCATCGGCGGAACCGCTCAGCGCGAGCCGCGAACATGCCAGATAGTCCTCGTTGTCTTCTATATGCTGGCTTCGCCACAGCCAGCGCTCCTCATAGTCCTTAACACCCGTTTGTTTTCTGACCCGCTATGTTTCCTTTTCGTCCATTAATGTTACACCTATCAGTTTCCTTTCCATGGCTCGATGCGTCGTCGTCAATATAAGATGAACCCTATTCGTAAGCCTCCAGCTTTCTGCTCAGTAGGTAAGCACCAGCAGCATGCAGCTATGATGCATGTAAGATGACCGAACTGTCAGTAATGAAATTCTGATTTCGATTTTGTTTCTGACGTCACAGAACTTCGACCAAGCTTTCCCGCCTCTAAACTCACGACGTGGTCGTGGAACGTACGGTGGTAAGGCGTGGCGATCTCGCTGTGCGTGATGAACACGATAAAGACGAGAGTGATGCTGTTGCAGACGGCCATGAACATGTCGAAGACGAAGTGTCCCATCCAGTACACGATGCCCGTCATGCCGGTCATGAGCTGCATGGTCTGGAAGCCGCTGACCGACTCGACCATCGGGTCAAACACGTGGCTCGCCGCGTGGAAGCTCATCGCCAGCGACAGGAAGAAGGCGTACAGCACGCGCGTCAGGAAATTGCGCGTCGGGAACAACTCCGTCTCGTGTCCGAGAGTCTCGCGGCCTGCGAGGCGGGTGCACGTGTAATTAGTCGGTGAAGCGTTCAACGTCTTCACGGCCGACTGCTTCAGGCTGTTTATAACAGACTATTCGCACCATACCATTTTAGAGTGTAGCTGTTCGCCTCTAGATCAGAGGTCTAACGGACTATTCACACCAGACCATTTTAGAGCGTAGCTGTTGACTTCTAGATCTGAGGTCGCAAACACGTGGCCCATGGACCTTTAGCGGCCTTCCCGGCCCGCACATGACTGTCTTCGTCCCATGTTTCTTTTTTCTGAAGTATATCATGAGCTATCCAGACGTAACTGGTCTCAAGCATTTTGTTTCTTGATGCAATCTATGCGGTGACCATGTTATGGAACACAACAGTGGGACAAACATACTTCAGAATAGGCGCCCCGGTTTCAGTCATTCTTGAGGTAAGTATCGATATGTTTCTCGAATCGTGGCGCCAAATCGCCTTCAGGAATGCGATATAAGAAAGGCTTTCTTTCAAACAGGTAACGTTGACTGACATTTTGTTCCCGCTTCGGCACACAGGGTGTACTCACCATCTTTGGGCGCGAGCATTCCGTATTGTCCCTCGAACTCCACCTTCGCTACCAGGTCGCTGCCCACGGGAGGCCAGTTGACCAGCGTGATGCTGGAGTTCTTGCTGCCGGTTAGGTTCCTCAGCAGCGCAGTGTGAAGCAGGTTCACTCCAATCACGGCGCTGGGCGGACACTGGCCGTTGAACCAAACGAACCGCCTGCACGGCAGCCGTTGCCTTGTTAACCCTTTCAGCCCTGGATTTTTTTATTTTGATCGGAGACTTTATTTGTGCATATATTCATAATAGTTAGGGGCTCAGAAGACCACAACCGAAAAATTGAGGCAGTGGTGCAATTATTTATGGATTAATTAACATGGCATCATATTAGGTCATCAGGGCTCAGTGCTCGTGAAATGAGAAAAATGGCTTCTTTATTCGTGCTGCTGACTAGAGTAGACAAAATGTAAACTAACGTCATAATTTCCAGTGTGATACTCATTGAAACAGCTTCGCTACGTCGTCCTGAAAATGGCGCTTACGCGCCTGAGCTTCCGCGCCTCGGCTTCACCCAAGACTTCGGTCAAGCTTCTTCTTCTTTGTGGCCCCCAGCTTCGCGAACATGCCACAATATTGATGTCATTCGCCGTGGGGATGATTGAAGAAGTATTCCCCCAAGAATGAGCAGTTTTGGTTGCATTTCCGAGGTGCTAGGAGAAATCTTGTGTGGTGGTGTCAATTGACACCGCCAGGGCCGAAAGGGTTAAGGGGGTATTTACACGGAGGATAAATCATCGGGGGGAGAAGCGAGGATTGCGGATCACGTGACAAAGACGTCACGGATTAGCGAGTAGGCGCGACCTTCCCGCGCCTCCTCGGAGGAGACGGGGACCTTTTCCCCGACAGGTCAAACTATCCCCTCGCGGTGGGGGGATATGGCGGTATTTCGTGCAGGTGTTTGGCCACATTTTTTGCATTTGCTCCGGCAGAGAGCGGCAGCGCGCTGGTGGTTTCGTCGTCTGCAGCTGGTGCAACGGGCGGTACAAGCCGCCAGAGTAGCCTGGTAACACTGGTCTCCCCCTCCATTCACCTCGTCCGTGTGAGCGGGGGACATTTGGGGGGAATTGTCCTCGCGAGTTCACGTCACTAGGCTCCGCCTTTATCCCCCGAGAATTCGTCCCTCGCGTGAACACCCCTTTAGGACTGTTTATAGTATTTCGTCTAGTTATTCCAGAGCAAATTGCTCACTGCGATAGGTGTAGGAATCTGCGAAAGCCTTATCTGCCTCATCGTACGCGAAAAGTGTCCGTGAGCGTCAGCAGGCATATCACAAGAAAGTCACGTGATCACGGATGACGTCATCATGAGGCCCTAAGCACCTTACATGATAACGACATATCACACGACGTCATCTCTTGATCAAAAATGGACTAATTCCAAAGGAAGAGCAACTCCACTTGAGGTAAAAAAAAACCTGACAATGTCTCCGATCTTGGAAGCAATGCCGAACCAGGTTAGGTTCAAAGAGCTTTCGGAGGGGTGGGGTGGATCGATACATCCACTCCAGAAGAAAAAAAGAAAAAGATGGATTTCTGTTTGGGCGTCTTAGGCGAATACGTAAGTGGCCATGTCATTTTTTGCCACAATAATCCTTCTCAAATATATCAACTTAATACTTTATCATGTGTTCACTTATAGCCATCTATTTCTTTAATTATACACAAATTTGAGTGTATGCTAGTTGGTGACTCCGCAAATTTTACATGGGTACTGATAACACTACGACGGCCCACGCACATACTGAAGCGTTGGTGCATGTAAAAGCTTTGCTGTTGTTTCCGTACATGCAGAAATAGTGTGTTCTTATTTAGACACACTGCTATCAGTTCTGGCCAAATCTATGTGAGGATTTTCTTTACCTCTGTAGACGCACTAAAAGCAGTATCTGTTGTTCAATCGATCTACATGTTATTGGAAGGCCATATATGTTGATTGACACGTATACAAATAAATGGTGCAGGAGGTGACCGCCCTGGGCATTTCTTAAAACAACTGCGTTCCTTTCTGAGGGCAGGGGGAGTTACGTATTCCAACAATCAAAAAAACACACGGTTACTCAATCAAAACGCATCGCCATCACTTCTCGTGCCTGTTAAGGACAGCGAAAAAAATTTTGCCTGTATGTCACAGTGACTCGACTCACTCGCTGTTCTCGAAGACGCTGATCCCGAACTTGTACTCGTAGAGGTAGGAGTACAAGTCCTTCTCGGCCCAAGAAAAGCAGCTCTCGCTCAACGAACTTGCTCGTCGGTGCGAAAGCTCGTACCGAGTGCTCGGACAGCAGCGGCAGCAACACATTGTCTCCGAAGTTCTTGCTGCGCAAACGAGTCGTTTTCCTGTTCAGTCAGTCAGCCAGAGAGTCGGTATAGATGATGACGTCATCATGCAACAATCAAAATACGTACGATCATGATGATATATGATGTTTATTGGCACAAGGGCCATGTGATGGCCAAAGAGCGCCAGTAGATGATAGCGAGCGTGAACAATGGTTATGTTGACGCCACGTGATACTGACGTTGAAGTAGTGCGGACCGACAATATTGTCACCACAGTCCGACACGCAGTGCTTTCGCATTCAAGGCAACTAAGGAGACACGTGGGCCACTGTCAACTTAAGCTTGCGATTCTTGTCCACTAAGCTGTGCGTTCTGCCCCCGTAGTCTGTGGTGGGAAACTTCACCGCGCGCCGCCTATACGACGCTGCTATGTCTTCAACAGCAGTAACGTTTACCGAATGTATGCAACATACTTGTACAAGTTACAGAAAATAAGTAACCGATTACAATCACAATTACTTCATTTAAAATCTAACTAATTACAGTGGTCAATTAAAGCACTAGAAAAGTAACTGAGCAATTACAGAAATATAGTATATTACTTTTGCGTTACTTTCGTCCCAAATTTTATTGGCGTAACACAATAACACAAGTTTACTCAAACTACAACGAACTACTGTAGCTTGTATTGCAGAGAGGAAAGCTGGAGGCTTTTCGCTCTACCGCAGGGAGACTCCCTGTGGCGTCTGTCATATAGCGTTACACATTGTTAACATGGAACAGGAGTTGCTTTTCGAAGTTTTCGTCGCTTACACCGGATGGTCTAAATTTCCGGAGCCCTCTACTACGGCGTCCCTCGTAATTATATGGGTTTAGGAGGTAAAACCCGAGACAATATAATCAGCTGGAACAACTCCCTTGCATAGGTGGAGGACCTGCGCCTTCCATTTTTGTGGATGATGCTTATGTTTATTCTTACGTTGCAACCAACTATGAAACTGCTTGACGATATCTTGATTTTAGCGCTCAAAAAAGACACACATGACAAACGACAGGTAATGTACCGTCTCTCAGCGGTCCCGTCTTTTTTTTTTTTTTTTTTTTTTTTTTTTTTTTTTAGCGCTAGAATCAAGATATTGTCAAGTATTCACCAAATTGCCCACCAACGTTTCCATAAAATTGCCGTAACGTAGACGTTAACTGGATACTGGTAACAACGTGTATTCAGAATGAATGCGAACATTTAGAGCAATGTGCACTCTACTAGAGTCGTGTTTAGAGAAACGAATATTAGACGACGAGTACCACACACACCAATAGAGTTTCTTAATGATACACTAGAGGGAACTCTGGCGCTAGTGTCTATGGGAGCTGCAACGCACGGCGCTTCAGCCAGCATGAGAATGATGGTAGGATATGGATTTGTCTAAGCTTCGTCCTTTTGGCTCCGTTTGGATCCGTGCGGCCCGCAACCTTCTTGTCGCATTACGAAGTTCGGCGAGAATTCAGCAGTTACAGCAGTGGCAACGGTTAAAGGGGTACTGACACAAAATTTCGCGGCCGAGACAGCCTGCGGGTTCGATTCCCGTGAACATGTGTACATCATCTGCAAAATATCAACAGCGAATATAGCTTGGAAGGTATTTTAAATTAATTTTGAAGTTTGCGTGAGCGATCGACTTGCGTGAGCGATCCCTCGCGCTCCTGACACCATCAGAGGTGACCCTCGGTGACCCCCCTACTTCCCTCACGTGACCACGCTGCAACAAGTTGTGATGACGTCATAGCGGCCATTTTCTTTTGCCGCGTTTGTTCCAGCGGTCTATACTTCTTGGCGGCTGGTCGCGAGTCCGTGGCCGCGGCGGGTTGCAGGCCGCCAGGCCCGTTCCCCCCGACCCCTTCAAGAGGGCACTGACCCGTCGCCTCCAAAGCATGGGCGCGTCTGCATTCCCTACGTCAAGGGCACCAGCGAAGCGCTCGCACGTGTTCTCTCGAAGCAGGGAATAAAAGTGGCGCATAAGCCAACGTCTACTCTCGGCCGCTTCTTCCCGCGCCCAAAAGACAGGCCACCTAAAGAGAAAGCGCAAGGAGTGGTCTACTCTATCCCTTGTGCGGATTGTGGCGCGTCGTACGTGGGCGAGACAAAAAACCTTTCAGAGAGGCTGCGACAGCACCGGAACGACGTCCGCAAGTTTGACCGACAAAGGAGCGCGCTGGCAGAGCACAGCGAGGTGAACGACCACCGCATCGCCTTTAACAACTCCCGCGTCGTCGACTGCGAAATCAGCTTCCACAAGCGGCTTTTCGTGGAGTCGTGGCATATTCAGGCAACTCCTGGAAACCTGAACCGGTCGGCTGGCGCGCTCCCGAGTGTCTACTACAATGGACTACGGCACGTCGGTGAAAACAAGCGTCACCCCCCGCCTTGAGAAGAAGGCGCCAAAAACTCTGTTGATCCCTGGTGCCACTCAGTCACCCCCTGAAGAAGGGTCCGAGCTGGACCCGAAACGTCGGGACTCTTCATTTTAAAGTAAAACTTTGTTGTTACTTTAATTGAACAAGTTGGTTGGTGTCCATTTCCCAAAGTTATTTCCTTCCCAACCAGAGAGAAGTCTCTCAAATGTTCACCTTTAAATCATTACGCCTTGACTTCGGCCCAGAGACAGCAGTGTCCGCAAAACGCTACGTAAACACCACACGCAGCATCGCTGTGTTCAAGACGCATCTGGACTTCTTCTCTACATGCCGGGACCGGAATCTGGTGCCCCGGAGCCTTCGCATCAAACCTCTCGTCCACACCAGCGAGGGTCACAGGGTGTTGGCCCAAGCCGAACGCCGCTTGGTGATCGCCCGTGTCCACGAATGCAGAGCAGCGGTGAGAAGGATGGGTCTGGACTTGTTCTTTCTTCGTCGACAACTGGAGCACCGCCTTGGCAGTCTCTTTCCCGCTGTGAACTCTTTCGCGTGCTCTGTCGCCTCAAGCGCAGCGGATAAACAGCGCACCTCCCAGGGTAAGAAGCTCTCAGCTCTGATGCGGCCAAGGCAGCCACCGAGCTCCAAAGCCCCGGACTTTGTTTTCAACCTCTCGTCCAGGAAGTTGTCGTCGCCAGAGACTAGCGTCCTTGCTAAAGGCCACGGCTTCAATATGTCGGGAAGTCGACCTCCCCTGGCGAAGTTCGCGGCAGCCGTGGAGGACGGGATCCGTCATCTTGACTCCAGTGTCCGGGAATCTGTGAGACTGAAGGCGATTGGCATCCTTGCACACGGCCTCAGTAAGAGGGAACCATCCAATCTTTCTACCGAGGAAAAACGAGCCCTACGGGAGCTGCGTGAGGACCCCGCAATTGTCATCTTGCCTGCGGACAAAGGGAACGCCACTGTTGTCCTTAACCGGGGAGACTACGACCGCAAGGTTCAAGACCACCTTGACAGTGGCACATACAGCAAACTAAAGAAGGACCCTACAGCACAGGTACAGAGAGACCTCAACAAGCTCCTAAGGGACGTGTTCGTGAAACACCCGGAGGCCAGAGCTCTGCACCTTCGCTTGATGTGCAGGAACGGCAGTGCGCCCGGCTTTTACGGGCTTCCCAAGACCCATAAGCCCGGTGTTCCCTTGAGACCGATTGTGGATTTCACATCTTCTCCACTCCGAGCCCCTGTCGAGCTTTTTGCACAAGATTCTGGCACCTCTCGTGGGAAACACGCCCACCCACGTGAAGAACAGCAGCCATTTTGTTGAGCTCCTTTCTCCAGTACCTGTTGACGAAGACGAATGCCTCGTGTCCTTTGATGTGGTCTCCCTCTTCACAAGCGTACCCATCCAACTAGCAGTGGCCACAGCGCGCGAGGCCCTTGAGTGTGACGAGAACCTCAAAGCCAGAACAAGCCTGAGCGTTGACGAGCTGTGCCGCATGCTGAACTTTTGTCTCAGCAGTACGTTCTTCTCCGTCAACGGAGAATACGACAAACAGCTAACTGGTACAGCGATGGGGGCATCTGTGTCTGTAACAACAGCGAACCTCGTGATGGAAGCGGTAGAAGGAAGAGCCCTGCAGTCGGCTGGCATCACTCCGAAGGTATTTTTACGGTATGTCGACGACTGTTTCTGCATCCTAAAAACTTCGGCCGTGGACGCCTTCACAGCCCACCTGAACTCTATCGAGCCGGCCATTCAGTTCACAGTGGAACGGGAAAGAAACAACTGTTTGCCGTTCCTTGATGTCCTAGTTACAAAGATGGGAAATTTGCTGCAATTCTCGGTGTACCGGAAGCCAACTCACACCGGTCGCTACCTCGACGCTAGTTCCAATCACCCTTTCCACCATAAGGCAGCGGTGGTATCATCTCTACTCACCCGTGCACAGAGGGTCTGTTCTTCGGAGGATAAACGGGCAGATGAGGAACAGAAGATCAGATCCGACCTCCTAAACAACGGCTACTCTAAAGCTTTCATTGCGAGGGTTGCAGGCCGCCAGGCCTGTTCCCCCCGACCCCTTCAAGAGGGCACTGACCCGTCGCCTCCAAAGCATGGGCGCGTCTGCATTCCCTACGTCAAGGGCACCAGCGAAGCGCTCGCACGTGTTTTCTCGAAGCAGGGAATAAAAGTGGCGCATAAGCCAACGTCTACTCTCGGCCGCTTCTTCCCGCGCCCAAAAGACAGGCCACCTAAAGAGAAAGCGCAAGGAGTGGTCTACTCTATCCCTTGTGCGGATTGTGGCGCGTCGTACGTGGGCGAGACAAAAAAACCTTTCAGAGAGGCTGCGACAGCACCGGAACGACGTCCGCAAGTTTGACCGACAAAGGAGCGCGCTGGCAGAGCACAGCGAGGTGAACGACCACCGCATCGCCTTTAACAACTCCCGCGTCGTCGACTGCGAAATCAGCTTCCACAAGCGGCTTTTCGTGGAGTCGTGGCATATTCAGGCAACTCCTGGAAACCTGAACCGGTCGGCTGGCGCGCTCCCGAGTGTCTACTACAATGGACTACGGCACGTCGGTGAAAACAAGCGTCACCCCCCGCCTTGAGAAGAAGGCGCCAAAAACTCTGTTGATCCCTGGTGCCACTCAGTCACCCCTGAAGAAGGGTCCGAGCTGGACCCGAAACGTCGGGACTCTTCATTTTAAAGTAAAACTTTGTTGTTACTTTAATTGAACAATTTGGTTGGTGTCCATTTCCCAAAGTTATTTCCTTCCCAACCAGAGAGAAGTCTCTCAAATGTTCACCTTGAAAGTTTTGTGTTTGGCGACACTGCTGTCCCGTTTCCTATTCGAAAGGACTTCTTGATGCGGGCCGTGCGGAAGTGCGTCACAGTTCTGTGTGCTGACGTGATCGAGAGCTGCGCACGCTAGGTGGTGATAGTTGCACCCGGCGGCTTGTCGTTTTTCGAGCTCTCTCAAACCGAAACTGAAACTGGTCGGTAATGAGGAGCCTGTAATTAAATATCTGTCGCGCGCTGCAGCAAACGAGGTGCCGTGTTATGACTAACAGGACCCCAGCAACACATTGCAGCAAAAAAGCCCCCCACCTCCCCGAAGGGAATCGTGAGGAAATGCGAATGCATTTCGCGCGCGCTTCACTCCATTTATATATGGTGGTTGTGGTTTGAAGAAGGAAAAGGCGCCTAATTTCTGCAGCCCGGTCGGGAGCACGGCGCAGCGCCTTTTTTTTTTTTGCTTTTTCTTGTTTTTTTTAATTTTTTTATTTATTTTTCTAATTTTTTTTTCATATATAGCTCCGCCGAGCTCCGCCGCAGACCGCTTTTAGTTAACGCGCACGCTGCGAATTTTTATTGTTCAACAACGCACAGGAGAAATCTCCCACCGGCACCACCTTGGAGGTCAAGATCCATTGCCATATATACGGGGTGGCCAGTGAACGGTTGTGCAGCGCGAGCAGTCGGTTTTTTCAACCAAGAAACTCGCTAGCAGACGCTGCCTGTGTCGGCGTCGCCAGGCGAGAGAGGGAGAGGGGGGAGCGTAGGAGAGGGGAGAGAGGTGGGGTGCGCATGCGCAGTGGGAGTGTGGACGCTGCGGGCAGAGATGCCTAGAGAAGAGAGGGGGAGCGTAGGAGAGAAGAAGAGAGGTGGGACGCGCATGCGCAGTGGGAGTGTGGACGGCGCGGGCAGGGATGCCTAGAGGAGAGAGGGGGGAGCGTAGCAGGGGAGAGAGGAGGGGAGGCGCATGCGCAGTGAGGGTGTGGTTGCCGCGGGGAGGGATGCCTAGGGGAGAGAGAGGGAGAGAGGAGGTTTTTTATCTTTATTTTTTTTTTGAAAGGGTTTGCGCATGCGCAGTAAGGGCGGTCACGCCGTACACCACCACCACCGGATTAAGCTTCGCCATAAGATGCTTCACATCTAACACCTGCCGGCGCGCACACCTCCTCAACCTATCCTCCTCCTCCTCCTCCGCGGACAACGCCAACGCCGGATGCCTGACATAGCCCGACTATGAAATGCATTCGCATTTAAAAAAACGCGAGGCCAAAGTTTTTGTGTCAGTACCCCTTTAAGTTGGCACCAGAGCACTTCACCGTTTCGGCAGTTTTGACTGCGTGGAATTGACTTTACGCTTCTCCTTTAGTGAGACGGGGGGAGGGTACATTGCAATCGACTGAGCATGTCAAGGTAACTTAATGCGCGTCTGTCACAGTGCGTCTCGTTATGTCTTGCAAGATGTGTGTATATATATGATCCCCGATTGTATAATTTCATGCATTACCAAGTACGCAGCCGGATTTAGCCTTCAAGTGTTAATGACGTGAGAGCCCAACACGCTGCCGAACTTCAAACTCTACCTCGCATTGTCGCTCTCGATGAATCCGTACGATACGCCGAAGATTCGTTCGGGCTCGTAGACGACGGCGCCGCCATTCGGCTCCCTCCGTGGCAAGAGGTATCGCTCGCTCAGCACGAGCAGCAACATGCACGCCACGGGAATGCCGAACGAGAACGGCAGGGTCCACCAGACACGTCCACAGAGCAGCGTCCGCTTCTTCAGCAGAGTCCACAGCACGGACAGGGCGCCGGCTCTCGAAGACCGCGCCGCGCACAGCTGCTTGACGGCCTCCAAATCTGCGACGTGGTCGAAACAATGCCGTGCTCAGGTTTCTCCAGTCAGGCTCTCATAGACGCCTGCATCCTAAGACAACACACGGTCGCCGCTGTGTCGAGACAACAGTCAGTTTTAGAGTGAAAGCGCTGCTACGCCATGTCACCCAAGCTTATCCGTCGCGTAGCAACGACCATGAATTGCCGGAACGTAAGTATGGCCAGCCTGACGTCGCGTCATGTGATCCGCTGCGGAGTGGCGCCGCAGCTGCGCGCGCTCGGAGCATCGCCGCTGCAGTATAGCTGCAGTACAAAGTTACCAGGCGAGACACTGCACGCATACTCTTTGCGAAAAAAAGCAGGACATGTGATTCGCTTTTGATAACTAGGTTTAAATGAATTAAACCACAGCCGATATAATCTTAAAGCGTCCCCAGCAGCTCTGCAGACTCACGCAGGTTGCTATTGAAAATGACTCGCAGCCTGCGATCGCAGCTGCTGCGGACGCCCGACTAAAGCTGTCTAATGAGCTTTGGTACTACGCTCGGAGCGTCCGTAACGATGTTGCGTGCGTAATAGGCAGTTTTCGAATACGGTACCAAAGCTTCGGGTTAGACTTTGCCGCCTAGCCCGCCGCGGTGGTGTAGCGGTTACGGTGCTCGGCTGCTGACCCGTAGGTCGCGGGTTCGATCCTGGTCGCGGCTATCGCACTTCGATATAGGCGAAATTGTATAGGCTTGTGTACTGTGCGATGTCAGTGCACATTAAAGAACTCCAGGTGGTCGACATTTCCGGAGCCCTCCCCTATCCCTCATAATCGTATCGTAATTTAGGGACGTTAATTACGCCAGATATTATTATTAAATTTTGTTGCCACTGCCCATGCGTCATACGTTAACCTGCTGGGCACGCAGGTTACATAGCTTACGCACCCAAGCAACACAAGCGCTACAAACCCAGTTCTAAAGCTCTCTAATAACGTAATGTCTCGCATAAAGCGCACGTCCGGAATTTCTGCCCATTGACGCTATGCAAAATACGGCTTCCTTGCTTATGCAACGCTGATTATGCAGTACTGTGCACCGATTCTTACGTATGAACACAGTACACTTAAAGTGCTGTGATAAGCGCTGCGTCACTTTTTTTTTTTTTGGTGTAGACTGGCACGCGAGTAAGCTTAGTACAGCGTGCCACTCTACTAAGCTTATATCGATCGTGTCTTCTTTCTGTGGTGCCAGGGATTATACACAACCCAGCCAATTAAGATGTCCTCCCCAACCTGAAAATTATTTCAGACCGGCCGAACCCAACCTCTTCGCCTTTTACAGGCAGGCATACATGCGATCATTTTGGTAAAAAACACCCTCCGCCCCACGCAACCCCCCAAAAAAATCTGAATTCTTGATAATGCCCCTGTATGGCGCCAGGCTGTGTATCTTGCCCCTAATTCTGTCCTGCAATAAGTTCAAATGATATCAAATACAAAATTTTTTGCTCACATTACGAATAAACGCATACACGCTCCGCGTGCACGAAAAAAAGTTAAGATGAGTCCACCATCATGCATATCCCAGAGTGTAGCGAATCAATAAATGTCTGCTCATGTTAGGCACAAAAAAATTTTTTTAAAAAATACGCCTCCTATATTCCACGGCTTCTAAAAAATGTTCTTGAGACCAAATCTCTTGAGACAAAGATACACCAAAGATTAAGACCAATTACAAGGCGACATCGCCACTACTTCCCAAGGCAGGCACTACAATATCACTTCTACCGCCCACGGCTGTCACTGGCCAAGGCATCCCCACAACAGCTTTTCCTCCAATAAACTTGGCACGAACTTCTCACGACTTCATAATATATGGTGTCGTTTAAATCACGCCTTTCGCACCTCGCTTTTTCTTATCCGGGTCATCTTTCTCCGGCGCTAGTCGGAACACGCCGTCTCCCATGTCCCCTTCGTCCTTCGCATTAGCGCCACTCACCATCCTGAAACAAAGGAAAGCAGGAAAATGAAGAACAGCTGCTGACGCGAGCGAAGCTGTATATGGATAAGCTTTGACGGATCGCTTCTGTGTACAAAAAAGAAGCGTACAACAACACTGAGCGCAGCTCTTGAGGCATGACCCCACGTACGCGTTGCAGCGTGTCAGCGCGTGGCAGTTTGACGCGGCGCCGCGCCCTCTCCCAATGGAGAGAGAGGGTGCGCAACTTCGCGTAGCCACGCGTCCTCTCTCTCTCTACATAGGGAGGGGGCGCGGCGTCGCGTCAAAAAGCCATGCGCTGACACGCTGTAACGCGTACGTGTGGTCAGGCCTTTAGGCGCCCGTTCCTGAGTTGAGTGGCGTCGGCGTCTTCGTAACCGGAAGAGCGAACAAGGACGAAAAAAAAAGAGAGCGAACGAGGCGTGCAGTGTAGAATGAAAGACGGCAATAGCGAGGAGAGCTCGAGGAGGAGGGAGTAACAGTGGCGAAACGACAGGTTTCGCGGCGGCCACGCACGGCGTCACAGTAGTGCGCGCCGTCGTTGCGAAATGCGCCCCCGCGCAGCCTTCCGCGGTCTCCCGGTTAGCGAGGCAGTGGCGCTAAGCTCCGGCTGCAGCGGTTCATGTGAACTAGGCTGCATGAAATCTTCCGCGCCAGTCACGCTACTCACGGCGCACGCTTCTTGATGTAAACTGTGTACCTATATATACAAATTAGTCTCAACCACTTCTTTCTAAACAACGAGCGGCAAGAGTGCTGTGAGTGCGTTGTTTGTCGCTGTTGCTAAACGAGCTGCCCGAGCTAGGTAGCCTTCATGTGCGCGCCTCCGTGCCTCCGAGGCGCGCACATGAAGGCTCCCTAGCCAGAGCAGAGGCTGAGCGCCACTGACGCCAGAATCCAGAGGTGCGCGCCGCCGAAGCAGAAGCATTTGCCACAACTTATTGCAAAATCAAGACACCTGAACAGCTGCGTTTAGAATTCACATTAGGCGTTGTAGTAATCATCGCTGAATTTTTGGTGAACCAATTAACTAGACTAATCAAGGGTGGTTGTGTCAAAAAAAATGGACATGGACTAAAAGTAAACATAAACGCACGTACGGCTTCACCAAGAAGCCACCAGCATGACGTGAACAATTTTACCTCGAAGACGCGACCACGTGCATAACAGACGAACGTCATGCCATTTTTGTACTTTTCAGTTCAACTCAATTTATTTTCCGTAAAGGCAACGCTCTGAGGAGTTTTACAGAAGGGGTGGGGTACATCATGCAATAAATGTACTACAGCATCTCATTTCAAGACAGCCGCTGGCAGTCGTTGAGAAAATTATATGCGTCATGCGCAAGAGAAACACCGGAATCTTTGTGCTAATGTCTCTGTCCGCTCAATATAGTCGAGTAATGACAATATATAAATTCACTGTAGCAATATTCACTATACGAGACCCACCATAGTACCCGCTTCCATGTTCACATTGGTGAAAGGGTTCCTAACTTCT
The DNA here is from genome assembly GCA_030522465.1 of Rhipicephalus appendiculatus. NCBI lineage: Eukaryota > Metazoa > Arthropoda > Arachnida > Ixodida > Ixodidae > Rhipicephalus > Rhipicephalus appendiculatus. The sequence continues at coordinate 20,990 of JALIZH010009771.1, read as the reverse complement.
TTTTTCTCCTTTGGCGTGACGAAATTCGAATGTTGAAAGCAGCTCACCTTCGGAATGCAATCGGAAATTATTCCCGAATAAGATGATCTGGAAAGGTACATGAAACTTGCCAGGGTATGACAAAAACATGCCTACGTTTCATGTGTTGTTTTTTAAGTAAGAACAAGAACCCTAACCTACGAGCTGAATGGTCACAAGAGACTGTTGTCGACTAAGCCAACAGGTGTTCTCGCTCCGTGGGCAAACTTCTGATATGTGTTCAGCGCTTCTGAAGTTTCTTATGGTCACAGGTCTCATCAAACACATTAGTTTGGGGAGTTATGTGCTGCATTTTCACGTATTTTCTCTATTGGGCGAGAACAGCGTATTTCACTTCGTTGATCACCGAACGTTTTTGTAGCCAAGGACACGAAGCTTCAACGACGTTACGGCCGGAAAATTGTGTTCGCGATATTTTACTTCAATGTTTTTTTTTTTCTAATTTCTTGATTGTTCCCTTTGAATGTGTACACTGAATATGCTTTTTGATTGCGACCTTTGATTGTGACCTTTGAATGTGACCCTTTAATGTGCTTTTTGATTGTGACCTTTGATGTGACGTTTGAATGTGACCTTCGATTGTGGCTTTTGAATGCGACCTCTGAATGTGTCATTTGAATGTGACCCTTGAATGTGGCTTTTGAATGCGACCTCTGAATGTGTCATTTGAATGTGACCTTTGAATGTGGCTTTTGAATGTGCCTCCTGAATGTCTTCTGTATGTTGAAGAGTACTACAGTACAGCGAATGGTCTACATTCAGATGTTTTATAAATGTGGCGTATAAATCCTGTTATACCTCCTCACTACTGCAGTTCTGCTCTCAAAGGGCGTACTATCGCAGCAGACATTCGATCAGCGCCGCAGATAACGTCGCACCACCAACAATAAAGGCGGCACATCCAAAGACTCACTTGATGTAGATATCCTCTAGCGTGCAGTACGACAGGCTCATGACTGCGATGCCCAACATAGAGCGCCTCTTCTCCAGGTACTGAAGCATGGTAGTCATCTTCTCAGTTTTCTGTGCGGATCATAACAGCACAGACGCGCTGCATTAGCTCAAATGACGATGAAATATGAGCCAGCTTCAACACCGATGTCACAAAGGCACTTTTTCAACAAGATCAGGGCCGATCCGGATCGGATTTCTTGATCGCGATCCCTAATAGTCACTGTTACACGGTCACAACTCATCGGGCTCAAATTTGGAGCCTGCGTCAGCGAAATCGCGCTCCGGGAACCAGATTGTGATGCGCAGATCGCGATTGGGCATTATCGCGATTAAAGGCGACCGTGTAGAAGCACCTGATATAGACCGAGCGTAATCCGGATCAGCCCTGATCGCGACCAAAAGTGCCCGTGTGACACGGACATAAAATAAAATATTTGTGCCTCGACCGCTGTGAACTAAAGTGCAAGGCGCAGCCAACATTCACGACACGCACACAGTGAAATGAACACTTATTATGGCAAATATTTGAGAAAAAAAAATGTTTAATCCAGGAGCCATTTCCTTATCGTCAGACTGGGTGCAAGCGAAGTTTGGCGTGTGCTTGCCTGACCTACCGCTTTTGTTTGTTTCTTTCTTTTCACACCCGGGTGTAAGCGAAAAGGTTCTGATTGGTAGAACGCGTGACGTGAGGGCACGCCTACGCAGTTGGCGTCATTCCTTGCGAGTCACGTTCTGGCACGGTCTTTGGAACGCGAGGGTAGTAACCCACGAAGTGGAAGGGGAAGTGCTGTCCGTCGTAGCTCAATTGGTAGAGCATGGGACGCGCAATACGAAGGTTCGCGAGGTCTCACCTTTAGCCTACGATATTCTAAAGCGAGCCGTCAGGGATACAGACCCGTCCCCCAAACGCATCGTTTTGACTCCGAGCCACCAGGGCCTTAGAGGTAACGAGGCTGCGGATGCGACCGCCCGCGCGCTTAACCACCGGGCACCTCACCCAGGCTTTTCCGGCTCAGAGAGTAGGCAGCCGCTTCTGCGATTCCGAGAAATTCTGGTGCACTATTGCGAACTACATCGGCTTTTCCCGGTCCCAGCTAAGGGCCTGAGCAAGGCCGATGAACGAATTCTAAGGCGCCTGCAGACCAACACCTTGTTGTGTCCTGCCATAATACAGCATTTTGACCCAAAAGTTGATGGGCGGTGCCCTCACTGTGGGGAAGTCTCCGATAACTTCCACATGGTGTGGGCATGTCAGATGAATCCTTCCCTTCCCCCCTAACCCTTCCCCCTACTAGAGAGGCATGGGAGGCAGCCCTACTCAATTGCTCAGGACTGGAGGCACAACGAGCTCTAGTCCAACGGGCGCGGGTAGCGGCCTTGTCCAGCGGGTCCCGGACTAAGGACTCCCCCCTGTGTAAAGGGTCATTTGGGCCTGCAAACTCTCGTTGATTAAAAGTTTTTCACACACACACACACACCCCTGGTTCGTTCAGTCATACCACTTCGTCTTCGGTAGCTCTTTGCGTGAGCTCTCATCTTGCTCTTAGTAAGTGGACGCCTAAGTTGCCTCATCCAATAAAAAAAATAGACCGTCGGCGTCCCGCGGCTTGGCGTCAACAAGAAATGATGCAGAAAATTATCATCGCGTCTGATGACGTGGCCATATGACGTCATTACGACGCCAATGATCACCAAAATTTGTGACGTCACATGATAAAGTGACGCCACGTGACGACGTGATCAGGTGACATCGTCGTTTGCTCAAACGGGGCTGATCACGGAAGCAGTTAAAAACCAGATGAGGTGCAGAAAGCTTGCAATGCCTCGGATCATGGAAGCAGTGGGAAACAACGTTAGGTGACGCCATAATAACAACAACAACAACCACAACAACAACAACAGTAGTAATAATAATAAGAAGAAGAAGAAGAAGAAGAAGAAAAAGGGGAGGTGATGAAGAAGAAAGGCAATGGTGTATGTGCTTAACCGAAGCTAAACGGTTACCTCTCACCTCAGGAATCTCGCTCAAGTTGAACACCATGTCCAGCTTGGTGACGCGCCTGGGCTCCACGGGTCCCATGTAATGCCGGACGACGGTTTTCACATCCTTTTCACTGCGTCACAAAACAAAAGATAAAAACAGGCCAGGACAGTTTGCCGGTGCGCTCTGTTTTGCTACGCATGCGGTGACAACCGAAACACGCGCCTTTCCAAAGAAGTTGCGTGCACCCATGGTCGTAATTACGACTGGAGTGGTTTTAAAACATCAGCTGTTAGGCTCCCATTCCCGGGTTTAGCTTAGGGGTTACCAGCAGAACGAATCAGCCCATTGAAAGGCAACAAAAAAATTGCGTAGCTTAATTTCACTGGAGGCGCAATGCTAAACAGACGGTGGAGCTGATGGACACCTAGGTAGTTTTAGGGGCGAAGCTCCTTAGGCCCTCACGAATGACCGCTGTCGTCGAGGCTCGCCGTAGTCCCTACTCGAAGCGCAGCTGCGAAACATCTGTGCGCAATACCGTCTACAGAGCGTACATAGTGCGCATATGGTTTAAAGAACAAACAAAATAAAAGGCCACAACATCGTAAAAACACCACCATTTAACCACCCATCAATCAAAGCATATGACATAACAAAAGGTTAACAAGAACAAAATAAAAGGCTGTTAACCAGAACAAATAGAAGGCCACGATTCACTATCCGATGCACACTGCTTCGCCCCAGCATCAGCATTCACCTGGTGAATAAGCAGCCCTTTTTTGTCTTTCTTTTTTCTCTCCTGTTTTTTGCGCTCTTTCTTGGTCTTTCAATCCTTCTTCCTCTTTCTTTCCTTTTCTTTCTCTATTCCTCGCTCCCTCTCTCTTTCTTTGACTATTTCTCTCCTTCCCCTTTGTTCCTTTCGTTCTTTCTATTTCTGTCCTATGCTTTCTTTCTGTGCTATGCGTTACTCTCTCCCCTCATCGTTTCCCCCCTCCTCAACCTCACATTTGTCCTTCTCACTCTCACTTCCCTTTCGCACTTCCTGTACTCTACAAGGCTATGCCATGTTGTTCTAGCGTGCATGGATAGCCGAATGGTCAAGACTCTAGCCTTCGGATCGCGGGTACGGGGGTTGTCTGCTTCTCGCCTACCACGCTCATCAAACACGCCGTGCTCAGGATGTGCCTCCAGCGAATGCACAGAATAAGTTGCCTTTAATCAATACCGCAACGCAAATTTATCCGATTCTGAAGTCAGAGATAATCCTGGTAGATCACTTTACCGTTCGGCTTTTTTTTAAGAGTCGAACATTCAAGAAATGAATGCTTTCGTGGCTTGGAAGTTCATGGCTCATTTGTAAGGGCTTCGAGCATTTCCTAGCGAGAGAAAGAAGGTTTTCTACTTCCTGATTAAAATCTGCCTGGTTACGTTATAACAGAAACAAAAACACGCATCTCCACGAAGTGAATCATGACAAGTGGGCGAAGCTCTGAATATCGTATGGGTGAGTAACCGTACGTTACCCGAGTGTTGCCCCAAATAATGTACATTGAGTGACAAAAAAAACGGCAGATCCCACGCACTGTGGGAATCGATGTAATGCGAAGCAGCCAAATCATGCTTTACAAAATTTGCATGTCATGTTTTACATGTTAGGACCTGTCATTTACGTTCGTCATACAGTCACGTCACTCAATACCAAATTTGGTGTATATCAGGCTAACGAAACGGCCGCGAGCGCGCCATGAGCGCGGCATGCAAGTCATGTCGCACATGACAAGTCATGATTTTCATATTACCACTGGTCATTTTTGTTCGTCATACAATCACGTCACTCAATACCAAATTTGGTGTATGTCAAGCTAACGAAACGGCCGTGAGCGCGCCATGAGCGTGGCATGCAAGTCATGTCGCACATGACAAGTCATGATTTCCATATTACCACTGGTCATTTATCTTCATCATACAGTCACGTCACTGAATACCAAATTTGGTGTATATCAAGCTAACGAAACGGCCGCGAGCGCGCCATGAGCGTGGCATGCAAGTCATGTCGCACATGACAAGTCATGATTTCCATATTACCACTGGTCATTTATCTTCATCATACAGTCACGTCACTCTATCCCAAATTTGGTGTATATCAAGCTAACCAAACGGCCGGGAGCGCGCCATGAGCGTGGCAGGTAAATCATGCTTTTCATGACAAGCTAGTCATGATTTTCATGATATGACCAGCCATTTATGTTCGCAATACGGTCATGTTATGCCATACCAAATTTGGTATAAATCCCATTAACGATACGGCCAGGAGAGCACAAAGTCGTAGGCGGCTAGATAGCTAGATAGATAGATACGCTCAGAGTCGCCGAAGTTCGCTAAGAAATGCTTCGCATTTAAAAGTGACAAAAAGAGTCAACGACAAAGCTAGGTCCTATGATCCATAATGTCTACGTTGAAGTCGCCGACTAGTATAAAGGTAGAAACGGAAGACCCAGCTTTTTGGACGCATACACAAGAAAAGGAGACGACAGACACACGCTGGGACTAGCAACAGGTTTAATGAAACGAGCACACAATGTTCCTAGGAAAGCCAAGCGCGCATGCGTCGTAAAATAATAATAATAATAATAATAATAATAATAATAATAATAATAATAATAATAATAATAATAATAATAATAATAATAATAATAAATAAAAATACACGTGTGATTCAAAATGGGTTTTCCGTTTCCAAGTATGTACCAACAGGCCCAGCAACAGATTCTTCTAGTATAAAGGGTTTGTGCTTGTACGTGTTTTATATTGTTCTGTCGCACTTGTGGTTGATATTAGTCTATTGTTAAACCTTTTTTTTTGTGTGTGTCTCACATATCGCACGTACCCGAGCGTTCCCGAGCGTTGCCCCATATAATGTAGCCGTGACAACGGACACCGGCCAAGCCTCGCCCTTAAGGTGCTTCGACCCCAAAAAATCATCCACTAATCTAAAAGCCGTTACCACATTCTTCAGTGCGAGAGCAGCAGCGAGTGGCTTAATTGCCTAGCGAGAACACATGACTTTAGCAAAAGAGAGGCATCTGCATAGGCTCGTGCATAGCACCAGTCTTCAGCTATCTGTTCTTAATTAGGCTTGAAGACAGATACAGCAAGCGCTTATGTGCCGTTCCGGTGCAGCTGATACAGGTTCTAACAATGGCAAACAAATAATTTAAATTTCAGGTAATTCGCAAATTTTATTGACATGTCAACAAAAAAAATGAGCGATATTGATGGATTCTGATTTCTTTCTTGCATAGTATCGCGTTATTTTTTTTTTCAATGTTACCTGCCTGCTATTTCCTTCTAAGCGACACTTGCAAATGCACCTGAGGTTTTGCGTTTATATTGTAATCTGTTCCGGTACCAGATATATGACGTCAGTTATATGACGTCAGCCGATAACTTCAATTCATTCAGCTACCTTGGCGTCGTAATGGCGTCTTAATAACAACCTCGTCATAACATGACGCCATCAGAAGACCTCATGCTAGAACGTCATTAGATGACGGGATCACATTGTCATTGATGGTTTTATCGTATGACACCATTAGTTGGTCACAGGACCTTTGGTACATGCGTGTTCATGACGCCACCGGATTCTTTCTCTCATGAGGCATGCAGGGCTTTACGTCACTCCACTTCACTTCACTAGTTCAGATGCAGTCCAGACTAGTCCTAGTCTAATAGTCCAGATGTAGCTGTTGCATGCATTTTCGCGCTGCATCAGTCTTTCATAGAACCGTACCAACTGGCCCAACCAGGGTTGCCGTTGGTGGCTACTTTGCGCCAGATTGGCTACTTTTGGACACCGTTGGCGACGAAAATTTCCAGTTGGCGCCATCATGGCTCTTTTTTAAACTTGTGGTTTTACTTATTCAAAATGGTTTTATTTATTCATCAATAGTAAAGACTCTGTTGATAATACCGCTTCTGTTCTATATGGCTAGAAATTTGGCGATAATATCAAATGACATGGCTACTTCGGCTACTTTTGGCGTCAGTTCTGGCGGCTTTTCATGTCCACCCAACGGCAACCCTGATGCCCAACCATCCACCTTTCTACGAGAAACTGCGTGATGCGCCTACTTGAAGTTAGGGAGTCGGGTCAGGCGCAGGAAGAATCCGGAGTCCAAGTTTTTCTTGAGCCACGTGGGCGAGCCGTCGCACACGACGCGGCCTTCGCGCATCACGATGAGCCGATCGGCCACCATCTCGGCCTCCTGGATGCTTGTCGTGGTCACGAGCACGCTGCTCACCTCGGCCATCTGCGCGAGCGTCTCCCACACGTGGTTCCGGCCCCTGGGGTCCATCTGCCTGGACGGCTCGGGCACGATCACCAAGGAGAACTGTTCGCGATGGCGCGCAGACATGGACCGTGTATTCGTAAAAATCGGGGAATGACGCGCAGAAGACGCGTACAAAAAAAAAAAAAAAAAACAACAACAAAAACGTACACGTTGGGATATTTTCAGCTAAAACAATACGGTGAAACCTAGTTATCGAAAATAAGAGCGGTAGGAAGTTAATAGGGATTCATCTTAGAAGGGAAGGCGCGCAAACACCGACACAAGAGACTAGGAAAACCATGTAAGCTATGGTAACGCTCCTTCTCAATCAGCCGTCGCAGTAAGTGATTGCTGAGGGAAACAGTGGGTATTTTTGTGTTGAAACGCGTCTTAAAGGTTGTCGAATTGCGTTGCTATGTTTGGACCTTGATGAGCGTAAGGAAAGATGAATATTTAACGTGAATGTGGAAATTTGTATTGACATTGCAAGGTAATTACTGATAACCTTAGTAGTTAGTCGATTCAGAGCACTTCGGTTCTTACGGTTGATGAATCTAAGCCGAACAATAATGAAATCATTTGTTTCCTCGTGAACAGCTGCGATCGTCTTGACACCTGGTGGAGCCGATCTCAACCACGTGCATCTTTATACGTGGCCTCTGTGATCCACTCCGGTCACGCGACGGCGCGCTGTCCCAGTTGATTGCGGTGTTCACGCAAAGGGAAGCGCAGCTCACTATCCGATTGTGTTTATATTAACTGAATGAGTTCATTGAAAGGGCAGTATGTTTTCCTTGTGAGTACGTGCCATCAAGATGACACGTCTTCTTTCACTTTAAGGTCTACCGAAGTAAACCAAAAGCCCACCAATATGGACTCTTTAATGAAACCTAATGGTCGCCTAAAAATCTTGATTTATTATTTCAATCAGAAGGGCGCGCATCGAAAATTGGTCCTACGTTTGCGTAGACGGAGAATGCGATGGCGATGCACAAGGCCCGCTTGAAGTGAGGCGACAGGTGGCACGCCAGGGTGTCTCTGTGCGGTTTCAGGTACAGCGACTCCAGGAGCGGCTCCAAGTAGGTCGATGCGTTGTTCCTCAACACCCCGCGAAGCTGCGTGCGTGCACAGTCAACAGGGACACAATTAACGCGTGTTCGCGCGCATTTTGTGCGTCTGCGGAAAAACGGTAGCATCGGACGCATTGAAGGGGTCGGTGACACGACCCTATCAATGAGTGAATGAATGAACATTAGCTTGCTAGAGGCATTGTGGTATACCATATTGTCACGTGGTCGTGACGTCGACGAAGGCAACAGTCGGCGTTTCCAAGAAGGAACTTTTTTATTTTGCCGAACTTGTGGCCGGGAAACTGAAGGTGAGACTACAGCAATACACACTGTTCACTGATAGCGGCGAACAGAGCGTCGGCCGTCGATAATCTGGTCATCGTTGGGACGCGCCGTCTTTTATACAGCACGCTTCGAACTTTCTAGCCTTATCACTGGTGTTCGGGCAAGCTCTAGAATAATCTGGACGGTCCGCGTCCTGCGTTTAATCTTAACAAAACGATCTATTATAAGCGCGAAGCTTCTCGAACACTGAGACGTGGTCTGCGCCGAGCATTGCTGACAGTCTTTTGTGGGTGGAAACCGAATGCAGTAAAAGTGATACAAGAAATGTGCGTGGCAATATGTTACAACCTTGGCATTTCTACATCTTGTATTCGCTCCTTGCCTAATTTCTGTCCTTCAATGATGTTTCTTTTCATACGCTGCTGCACTCTTTCTTCGGTTTTATGTTTTCTTTGTCTTCTCTTCGTAGGTCGTGCTGCAGCCGTTAGGCTACGGTATACACGTATGTGTACTATATGTAAATATTTCCTGTATGACGAACTTACGTCAATAAACCGAAACTGAAAAGCATACCCTCACTGAGTCCCGGAGCTATTCATGGAAAATTACATATATGAATGAATGAATGAATGAATGAATGAATGAATGAATGAATGAATCAATCAATCAATCAATCAATCAATCAATCAATCAATCAATCAATCAATCAATCAATCAATGGTACTTTGGTAGAGATATTGCACGGCCTCTCTAAGAAATTTATTCCTCTTAGCCTTTTCTAGCCTTATAATAACGAGCTACGATTCTATACTGAATCAACGTTAAATCCACCTCTCTTTCGGTTGGCCGTCAAAGCACGGTGGCGTCACACACACGTAAAAAGTACGTATACGACGTCGTCACTCACGCACAAGAAGTACGTAATGTTCTCCTCGACGGTGAGGTCGTCGAAGAGCTCGCTCTCCTGAGGGCAGACGCTGGTGTAGTCCCACGTCACGTTCGAGAGGCTTCTGACGTCATAGTTGCATATGTACGCAGTGCCGCTGGTAGGTGCTATCATGCCTGCGTCGACGACATTTACGCTGCATTACGTCACAAGGCACTAATAATAATATTGACATTAGGAGCTACTTCAAGCGCGGATCTTTACGGACCGTCTTCTGTAAAATGCGTCCAATTAGCACAACTGTAATCCGGGACACTCGATGTTCTTTTTGCTGCACTGAGAAGGCGGTGGTGTATGAAGTTTTGCATGTTGCAGTAATTAAGCTTAAAGGAGTGCTGAACCAACTCTCAGACTTTGTAAAAAACACATTCTACGAAAAGTTCAGCGAAATGTTGCAGTCGTTCACAGCACGTAGAGATTAGAAGCGAAGCGTAAAGTTGCCACTTCCTTGTGTGCCTTCTCGCCATACAGAGGCCCCGTCCTCACTCGCTTCGGAAGGCGGGTCGCCAACTGTATGTCGTCAAACAGCAGATTGTTGCTATTGGCTGATAGCTTACAGAAATCAAGAGCAGTGTTTTGATTAGCTGCGCTCCTGCCACGGGCTGTCGCCTCGTGCTGGCGTGGCAATAATAACGCGCACTCGAATCGCAACGAGGTAGAGCGATCGCGTTTCATGACGCACGCTCAAAGCAACGACGCGCGCTGACTTAACAGGGAGTTTTCGAATAGCGTACGCTAAGCTTTGCGGTTCTTGCGGTCGCCCGCTATTTCCGTCACTTAACGGGGGCCCGCAAGAGGTTAGCGTATGACGCATGCTCAGTTGCGGCAAGCGCAAACGCAAAGCCTTGCGTACGCTATTCGAAAACTCTCTAACTTCTATACCCAGTGCTCCCTCCTTGTGTAGCTGCCAGCGGGCTTGTCGAAACTACACTCGTGCTCGACGGATTCGAAAAATGTTTGCGACAATCGACACCACTGGTGTAAAGTACTGTAAAAAAGTTATGCACGTTAATGTTCCCAACAGCACCTAAAGGGGTTAATTCCTGGCGTTTAACGTGCGAAAACCGCGATACGGTGGAAGCGCTCCGATGTGGCAGACTCCAGATTTATTTCGAACACATTTGGAGTTCTTCAACATGTGCCTGAATTTCATTGTTTCTTCTTCAATCTCAAAAAAAGTCTAATTTTCTACCCTCTCCTCGTTATTTCAGTTACAATAAAACACCTTTCAGCTTGTCATATTCTTAGATTAGCCTACATGTTCACTGTAATGACCCCTACACGCACCGGTTAGAACGTCCAGAAGTGTTGAATGGCCGGAGTCGTGAGGCCCGAGGATGACCGTGACCTGCTTCTTGTAGATGGTCAAGTTGATATCCTTCAGGTCACTGCAGCCTTTCTTCGTCTGGGAAAAAAGGCGACATAAAAAAAGACCAAAAGAACATAGGAGAGAAATTCAGGTTGGATGCAATATTACCAAAATGAAGCAGAATGCATTCGTAGGTTTGAATGATAAAAATGCCCGGAGTCAATATGCAGGAAATGTACAAGCCATTATTGTAATAAGTTACAGTCCTGGAGCTCAACTTTAAAACAATTCGCTGCATATTCACCGCGGCAGTGTCCTGGATACAGTAGTGCATTAGACAGGTAACGATACGCGCAGATATGCGTACACATAGCTATCCCGTAGGTGATTTTACCATGACTAGTCACCATCATAGGCGTGCGCACGGGGGGGGGGGCAGAGGGGGCGGCCGCCCCCCCCCTAGCCACCTAAGAGGAGGGGCGCGAAATCAGCCCCATACATTGACATAATAGGGAGGGGGGCGCTGCCACTGGGGGAGTGCAAATTCAGCCCCATCCCTACCAGCAAAATTTGCTTGTACCAAGCATGGTAAATCACCAGTGGCCAAGCTGTCCATGACTGGAAAGTTATTGGAGGCCAAACGAGTTATGTGCTTGGCAAGTGTGACAAGCCTACCATTGGCCAAGCAGAGGAAGGCTGTGCTTGGCAAATCATTGCAAACACCTCTTTCCATGGTTGGCACTGTAATGGAATACCATGCAATAGCCAAGCATGTTCTTGATATGGGAGCCAAGCATTTTGGCCAATGCAATTTCTGGCTCATTAATTTCAGTTTTTTGTCTTGGCTAGAATTCGATGCCCGGCTACTTTTTTCTAGATTTTTGTCCCCCCCCCCCCCCCCACTTTTCCAATAAGTCACAAGGCAAATATTTCTGGTGCTTCAAGTTTATTTTACACTGAATATATACAAGGCAATTTGCCATCTTTCTATTCTTTCCTGAACTCTTGCGATTATGAAGTGTTGCTTGGGCATCTGTTGGGGTCCTCCATCATAGTGGCATGCCTTCTTTGCATAGGTGCGCCTTCTTGATCTGAAGCGAACATGAGCCACCTTCTTCTTACGTCCGAAACAGCTGCGTCAGTTGTGTTGAACAGGGTACGTCTTTCCCCTCTGAAATACAATGAGACAAAAAAATCATGAGCTTACCTTTTTAAAAAAGTTATCTTAACTTAAGCACTTGCTTTCACCAATTTTCAACAAAACACACAGCGGTCGGAAGGCTAATTGGTTATGCATGATCATGAGGATGACACCAGCTGCACAGACAGGAGAAAAACAACAGTTGATTGGACAGCATGATAAATTTCTTTTCCTCTTTCAACTACAAGTTTATTACTGCAGTAGCTTGCATATTTATGCGAGAACCCTATCAATGGCGTACGTAAATGAAAAAAAAAAAACAAATACACGCATGGTTGAATTTGGAAGGCAGATGATCCCATGACTTTCTTGCATTTGCACCAGCCTTCACATCTATTTCACCTTGCAAATATGACCGCATGCTCAAGTTTATAATTTCTAATTAGTTAATAAAGCGCCGGCATCGACCATAGATCGCACGGCGCGTCAGCGCACTCCTCCAGAAGCGAACGGGAAATCGCCGCGCACCACTCGCTGCTACGAGTTACAGGGCATAGTCTCCTCGATAAATGTAGGTTCCGTACCGCTGGCATCAATGTAGCCGACACATTTCACTGCAAGTAAAGACTTGTAACACTTGTCTAGTGCGGCCATTCATCCGATCTGCCGCCGTCCTTTGCGAAAATATGCGATGGCATGGTCATACTGCATACTAAGACTATTGCGCTTTCGTACAAACACAAATGGGACCTCGTATCCACCGCGAGGTAGCAGCTACGGACTGCGTCAGCGTCATCAGTGTCCACAGCCAGCGGCTCGGCAACTGTCTTTCGGACCGTGCAAGGACGTCCGCTCAGTTGATTTCATTTCGCGAATAGTTTTCCCCGAAATAAGGATATCGCTCATGAAAAACTAAGGCGAGTTGAATCGGCGCCCGAACACAGTACCGAAGAACGTTTCGCATGTCAGGTTTTCGCTGGTAACATGAGAAAACTACGGCATGTGCGATCACACGAACTGAGAGGAGCTAGGACTACACAGCCGCTACTGCCGCTACTTATGCAGTGCCCGCTCCTTAAAACATCCGCTATTTTCGCCTCCGTGAACTTCATTATCAAATCGTATATACCATTGAGAGAACAAGGCAAATAGAGAGACTGCTGAAATTTACTCACCTTCTATTTCAACTTGAATAAGAAGCTCATCGCGGCATGGCCAGAGAACACCTCCAACGTGCGAACAAGGCGCGAAGACGGCGCGCAGTGATACACGCGCTGGAAGAGAGCGTGTATGCGGTGTATGCGAGTACATGCTTAAAGCCACATGAACTGCAATATTTTTATGGCTTTTGTACTATTACATAAGCGCTTAACAGCCGCTGCAGTTTTAGGAGCTCTCAAAAATTTCCTGTTTGGATGCTTTGGTGAACTATTTTTTTTAGCGCACTAGGGCTGTGCGCAGGTCAAACTGCGCCGCGCGCGGGAAAAAGTGTGAAATTTAAACGCGACACTGAGCGCGTGCCAGTGTAGTTATGGTCCATTGGATGAAAAGAAAAAAAAAGTGAGGTATTCCGTAGAGCAACCAGTGCGAACTTAATTAACGACAGGAAAAACGATCGTCCGTGACTATTCGGTGGCTGTTTGTACGACTTCATGACAAATTGTACCAAAGAAACGGACACATCCGCTCTTCCGCCTCATTTTTTCAACGGTTTGTACGTGTTCGTGCGCCACGAATTTCCATGGAATAGTGTAATACACAGAAGTGAGTATACTTGATGGCCAAGCAAATTCCGAGAACATTGGCCAGCAGCCGTGGTATGTTACAGGAAAGCCCTTGGCCTCCATGTTGAATATCGCAGATATTTTCCAAATCGTTTGTTTCGTAAGTGAGAAGGGCCAACAACTAAGGGAAACGCACACTTAAAGAACAGATTCGCCGCTTTCACTACCATCTTGCCCATATTTCGCTTGTAGGCCATGCCACTTTCTACCACGCTGTCAGGGCGTTGGCCAATGATAACGGAAGCCGATGGGAATCCAATATGTGTCCAATCATCGGCCATCGGCCACTGCTGGTAGGGATCATACACTGACATAATAGGGAGGGGGGCGCTGCGACGAACTTTCGCCCCGCCCCCCTGAAGAGGAACCCTGCGCACGCCTATGGTCACCATCAAATCTCATCACTCCGCCGTGGTAGCTTAGCAGGTAAGAAGTCATCCTGCCAAGTTAAAGCACGTGGTTTCGGTTTCTGGCCAAGGCGACATCATTTCATTTAAGTTAAAGAACACCCGTGCGCTTAAAGGGGCCCTGACAACACTTTTTGAACATGACTATAAAATGCTGCAGATCGATAGTCGAGGCTCCTGTGATCATGTGAGCCAAACATGGCGCAGCAAGTTGCAGGAATTTGCAATTAATGTTGAAAGTCAGCTAGAAATCACTCGTTCTTCTCCCGACATATGACGCCATATACCCAAATGAACTGCGTCACATACCCGAACGACACGGCCTTTGGCTTATTTAAACATCGTGGGCTGCATAGTCACCGCGGCCGCTACGGTGTGGCGCCACATGCCCGCGCCGCTGCACGTCGCGGCGCGAAGCCACGCGCGTTCAAACAAAGAAAAAAAAGTATTCCCTGTCATCTTCCGCTGTGTAGCTTTAAGCGCACTCGCTGGGAAGAAAGGAGATAAAACTCTGAGCGTGCGACGAATCTCTGGAACACCGCTCGTATACTTGACGGATTCTAAAAAATGTTTTGCGGAAGTCAATTCGTGCGCCAATCAACTCCGATAGTGAGGTCATTCCACGATTACTTGGAAAAGTGTTGCAGGCAGAGTTGTCAGTTCCGCTTACGATAAGCGGATTTGGGCCCCTTTTTTTCACGGAGTCGCTTGTAGAATTTTCCCGTCACATGTCGGATATGTTGGGGCTTATTTGAATTTTTCCAGCAAATATGGTTATTTTAGTGATCGTCACGTTCACCAATGCGCGTTTGTCCTTCACTAATAGCCTATTTGTCGATGACTTTGAGTAGTTGAGTTCATATACGTGTGCAGGGTTCCCCGTCAAGGGGGCAGAAAGTTCATCGCAGTGACCCCCTTCGTCCTATTAAGTCAATGTATGGGGCAGCTTTTGCACCCACCCCTGACCCCCCTCCTCCGTGCGCACGCCTTTGGTTGAGTGTTGAAGTCAAAGCCTTGGGGGAATGAACAAGTAACGTTAATCCTGCGCTGGCAAACGTGCCTTCAAGCGAATGAACACTGCCCTGTAGACAATGTTAAAAAGTAGCTCTGTGCTTTCGTTCATAGTTGCGCATATTTTCGCGGTACAAAACAATTAGGAGATTTTTTTAATCTCTGCTTCGTATTTTAGTGAGAATTTTTGAATCATCGTATTTTAGTGACAATTTTTGAATCATAATTAAAAATAGTTTAAACAATGGGAAAATTATTATGTTTCCTCTTCTGTTGGGCTTCTTTTTGATGAGTATTCGATTGTTTGCTTGGTAGCATCTGGCAACACTGGTTGCAGGGCCCTTCGAAAAAGTGCGCACTAAGGGACTTCAGGTAATCATAATTAATCCGGAACCTCCTCAGCAGCGTGTCTCACAATGACAGCGTTCTGGCCCCTAAAACCGCGGAGTCACTCACCGCGCACAAGTCGAGGATGTTGACAACGGGGTCGATGCTCTTGGGCGGAGGCTCGAAGTAGTCCTGATTGATGGCAGGCGGCACGACGCTCCTAATATTCCACTTCCTGAAGACAGACCAGTAGTCGATCTGCAGTGAAATCATTTCGCGATTACGACGAGTCGCAGTGTGACGCTAGCGCGACGCTTCGCGACATGCTTTCGACATGCTATGTTTGAAATGCGTTCGCCAGGCCCGTAGCCGGGGGGGGGTGCCTTAGCCTCCTTCCAGGAAATATATGGAAGGGGGTGTTGAATAAATAAGGAAATTGAGGGGTTTTCAAGGCGCTTTCTACAAGTGCCCCCCCCCCCCTCCGAAATAATTCCTGGCTACGGACCTGGCGTAAGCATTTCTCGGACGACGCAATCAGGAACATAGGTCGGCACTTTAAAGGAGTACTCACTCAAACTCACTCACCACAATTTTTTTCAGCCTTCGCACTCACTCACGTTCACACTCACGTCCACTCACACTCATGGGTACTCACTCACGTTCACACTCACGACCACTCATGAGTTCTCACTCACGTTCACACTCACGTCCACTCACACGCATGAGTACTCACTCATACTCAACTCACCACGTTCAAATGAGTGCGAGTGATTGTGAGTTGAGTGCACTCATGAGTGAGTGTGCCGAGCTCCATAGGTCGGCACTTTAAGGGAGTACTCACTCAAACTCACTCACCACAATTTTTTCAGCCTTCGCACTCACTCACGTTCACACTCACGTCCACTCACACTCATGGGTACTCACTCACGTTCACACTCACGACCACTCACACTCATGAGTTCTCACTCACGTTCACACTCACGTCCACTCACACGCATGAGTACTCACTCATACTCAACTCACCACGTTCAAATGAGTGTGAGTGAGTGTGAGTTGAGTGCACTCATGAGTGAGTGTGCCGAGCTATGATTAGGAAACCGTGTCTGTCCGCCCGTCCATCCGTCACGTAAGAAGACTCCTTGTAAAAAAATATAGGGTGATTATTTCAGAACTGACCTATTTCACTGGACTGTAGCTTTCTTACAACGATTCCGATTTTCATGTGGTTTGCGGCGAAACGTCCAGGGAAGGATAGAAATTTAACGACACGTCGCGTTTTTTTATGTGGGACGCCGCAAAAAAAGAATAAATAGGAAATAACGAAAACCACGCACTGCTATAGAAGGAGGGAGGTCTAGTCCGGCGAAGCGTTCGCATCAGCCAGTGGCGGAGGATGTTGACGACACCAGGTTCATCATGCTACGTTGACGCGAAAACAGAGCACTCTATACTCTCACGCGCACCACGCTGCGGCGCCTTGATGCATGCACATTTGTCGCCGCCCGGTGTCCCTCTTGCATAGAATTTTGCGCAATCTTACGGTTTTCGTAACTACTTATTTTTTAAAATCTTTTTTCGACGTTACACATCGAAAAACAGGAAAAGCTGTTAAATTTTCAGCCTTCCTGAATCGTTTGCTGCAAACCACATTAAAATCGGATAATTTGTAAGGAAACTACAGCCCGATGAAATAGGTTAGTTCTAAAAAGAATCACCCTTATATGTATAGTACAAAATAACTTTGTGACGGGGGTGGATTTAAAACCCACGAAAAAGAACCTTGCTGTTGGCTCGTTGGTTCATAGCAATAAATTTCAGCAGTGCGAACAAACAAAGGAAAAGACACGAAAAAGGCGGGCGCATAAGCTTGGACGCGTAATCACGGAGACATTTGATTAATCTTGACGGTGTAATCTATCACTACCGCCATTGAAAAAAGAAGTTTATTAAATGCGAAGCATTTTTTAGCGAACTTCGGCGAGTTTTGCGCATCTATCTATCTATCTATCTATCTATCTATCTATCTATCTATCTATCTATCTATCTATCTATCTATCTATCTATCTATCTATCTATCTATCTATCTATCTATCTATCTATCTATCTATCTAGCCGCCTACGACTTTGTGCTCTCCCGGCCGTATCGTTAATGGTATTTATACCAAATTTGGTATGACATAACATGACTCTATGACGAACGTAAATGGCTGGTCATATCATGAAAATCATGACTAACTTGTCATGAAAAGTATGATTTACATTCCAGGTTCATGGGGCGCTCGCGGCCGTTTCGTTAGCTTGATATACACCAAATTTGGGGTTGAGTGACGTGGCTGCATGACGAACATAAATGACAGGTGTTAATATGCAAATAATGACTTGTCATGTGCGACATGACTTGCATGCCACGCTCATGGCGCGCTCGCGGCCGTTTCGTTAGCTTGATATATACCAACCTTGGTATTGAGTGACGTGCCTGTATGACGAACATAAATGACAAGTGGTAATATGAAAATCTTGACTTGTCATGTGCGACATGTTGCATGCAACGCTCATGGCGCGCGCGCGCGGCCGTTTCGTTAGCTTGATATACACCAAACTTGGTATTGAGTGACGTGACTGTATGACGAACATAAATGACAAGTGGTAATATGAAAATCATGACTTGTCATGTGCGACATGACTTGCATGCCACGCTCATGGCGCGCTCGCGGCCGTTTCGTTAGCTTGATATACACGAAACTTGGTATTGAGTGACGTGACCGTATGACGAACATAAATGACAAGTGGTAATATGAAAATCATGACTTGTCCTGTGCGACGTGACTTGCATGCCACGCTCATGGCGTGCTCGCGGCCGTTTCGTTAGCTTCAGATACACCAAATTTGGTATTGAGTGACATGACTGTATGACTAACATATATGACAAGTGGTAATATGGAAATCATGACGTGTCATGAGCGACATGACTTGCATACCACGCTCATGGCGCGCTGACATGACTGTATGACGAACATAAATGACAAGTGGTAACATGAAAATCATGACATGTCATGAGCGACACGACTTGCATTCCACGCTCATGGCGCGCTCGCGGCCGTTTCGTTAGCTTGATATACACCAAATTTGGGATTGAGTGACGTGACTGTATGACGAACATGAATGACAAGTGGTAATATCAAAATCATGACTTGTCATGTGTGGCATGACTTGCATGCCACGCTCATGGCGCGCTCGCGGCCGTTTCGTTAGCTTGATACATCAAACTTGGTGTTGAGTGACGTGACTGTATGACGAACATAAATGACAAGTGGTAATATGGAAATCATGACATGTCATGACTCGAGCGACATGACTTGCATTCCACGCTCATGGCGCGCTCGCGGCCGTTTCGTTAGCTTGATAAACACCAAATTTGGTATTGAGTGACATCACTGTATAACGAACATAAGTGGCAGGTGGTAACATGAAAATCTTGGCATGCGTGTCATCTACAACGCCAAGTTACATGCCACGCTCATGGTGCGCTTGCGTCCAGTTCGCTAGCTTGATATACACCAAAATTGGTATTGCGCGACGTGACTGTATGACGAACATAAATGACACGTCCTAACATGTATAACATGACATGCAAATTATATAAAACAGGATTTGCTCCTTCCTGGCTGCTTCGCATTACGTCGATTCCCACATTGCGTGGGATCTGCCGGCTTTTTTTCTTCACAGGTTTTCGTCTGGTTTTTCGATGACGTGCCAACACATCAACGTATATGTCCCATAGGCTATTCAACCTTCAGTTGAGAGCGCTCGTCTCGTTTTAATGTGTCTATTTTAGTCCTTGCCTGTTCGCACTCCAGAATTTCTTCGTTTAAACTGACGCTCACAAGCTGAATGAATTACCTACTGAGCTAAGCAGAGACGTTCGCAGAAGGTGAATATATATGAACCATATAAATACATTACTTTATGCGCTGGTTACGCTGAAAGAATCTGTCCCAGTCCCGTTAATTGGGAAGGCAATCGCCGGGCGGATTCCAAGGGCTGACGTATCGGCCCCCGAAACGCACCACGAAAGCACGGACAATTTAGAAGTGGTCCCTTTGGTGCGCCAGCGAACGCCGGTTGTGGACCAAAGACCGAGTCAGAGCCGAGAGTCGATAACACAAACAAAATATATTCTCAGATAAGGCAGTACAAACAATAACTCACAAACATGCACACTTGGCAGGTATCAAATACAACACAACTCACAACGTAACTCTGATGGTGTTTAAAACAATGGGAACAAACAACTCGCGCTACAATGCAATCTCATGCATTAAACTGTCCAAGACACTTAAAGACTAGAATGTTCATCAGACGTATTCAGTCCAAAGTTCTTGGAACTAAACTTGAATGCTTCTCTTCCAGGAAGACACTCACACAAAGTCCAGCGCTGGTTGTCGTCCCGATCCTCCGAGCTTTCTCTTCCAGGAAAGGCTCCTCAAAACTTCCGCAGCTCTCACGTCGTCGTCATTCGATTCTTCCAGATCGACTGACCGCACTTCAGCAATCAAACACCACCATCCTTCACTCACGAACTGAGTGGAAACTCACTTACTCTCACTGGAGTACTCGCTCACTTACTTACTTCTCCTGCCTGACCCTCCGTCGCCGCTCGCTTATATTCGCTCGCCTCTGTATTCGCGACGTTTCCAGATTTCTCCTCGGCGCGTAGCACAGCCAAAGCTATTGAAAGGGCGAGACCTTTCTCGTGGTTTCCACTCATCGCGGCCCAACTTGGCATTGCGTCACCCTTTCCTTCACGAGGGTTCGAGACCTTGCTCGGTGTTCCGATCCGAGAGGGCGGGTTGGCGTGTCGGCGGTCGTTTCGAGGGGGAGAGGAGGCGCGCGCGGCGTCTTTTGATGCTTGTTTCTTCGTTGCGCCGGGCGCGTCTAGACAGATCGGCGCCTGGATTTTACGCCACCGTTAAAAATCGGCGTCGCGCGCTTATTTGAGCGCTCGCTCGTGACAGAATCGCACAACCTCATGTGAGCTGGCGGGATAAATCGCAAGATCTGTGCTCTATCCTGTCTCAATTTTTTTTATTTCTGCTTGCGCAGCAAGTCTCTATTTCAGAATAAACCAACTAGCCTGCGGTGCAGTAGTGCTGCTACAAACGTTTTTTTCCGTTCGCGAACGCTCGCCGACGGACACCGCAGATCAAGCAGCTGTTGCATTCACAGCTTCGATGAAAAACTGAAACCTCGCTGCACGATTTACGCTTCTCTCTCGTAGGCAAAGAGGTGGTGAGAACTCACGGATAGGAAGTAGTAGGGCGGCTTGGGAACACCGTATCCCCAGGGCGCCGCGTTGTCCAGGAAGATGACCACGCCCACCAGGACGACTACCTCGGCGATGCCGA